>JAXIVJ010000347.1:202500-260000 GCA_036785665.1 Chirona hameri | reverse complement strand
GGGGACATGGCGGGACAGAGGGGGCATGGCGGGACAGAGGGGGCATGGCGAAACAGAAAGGGTATGGCGGGACAGAGGGGGCATGGCGGGACAGAGGGGACATGGCGGGACAGAGGGGCCATGGCGAAACAGAAAGGGTATGGCGGGACAGAGGGGACATGGCGGGACAGAGGGGGCATGGCGAAACATTAAGGGTATGGCGGGACAGAGGGGGCATGGCGGGACAGAGGGGGCATGGCGGGACAGAGGGGCCATGGCGAAACAGAAAGGGTATGGCGGGACAGAGGGGACATGGCGGGACAGAGGGGGCATGGCGGGACAGAGGGGCCATGGCGAAACAGAAAGGGTATGGCGGGACAGAGGGGACATGGCGGGACAGAGGGGGCATGGCGAAACAGAAAGGGTATGGCGGGACAGAGGGGGCATGGCGGGACAGAGGGGGCATGGCGAAACAGAGGGGGCATGGCGGGACAGAGGGGGCATGGCGGGACAGAGGGGCCATGGCGAAACAGAAAGGGTATGGCGAAACAGAAAGGGTATGGCGGGACAGAGGGGGCATGGCGGGACAGAGGGGG
Organism: Chirona hameri; assembly: GCA_036785665.1. NCBI lineage: Eukaryota > Metazoa > Arthropoda > Thecostraca > Balanomorpha > Balanidae > Chirona > Chirona hameri. Next base: position 259,425 of record JAXIVJ010000347.1, on the reverse strand, counting down.
CATGGCGGGACAGAGGGGGGATGGCGGGACAGAGGGGGCATGGCGGGACAGAGGGGGCATGGCGGGACAGAGGGGGCATGGCGGGACAGAGGGGGCATGGCGGGACAGAGGGGACATGGCGGGACAGAGGGGGCATGGCGGGACAGAGGGAGCATGGCGAAACGGAGGGGGATAGCGAAACAGAGGGGACATGGCGAAACAGAGGGGACATGGCGGGACAGAGGGGGCATGGCGGGACAGAGGGGGCATGGCGGGACAGAGGGGACATGGCGAAACAGAGGGGACATGGCGGGACAGAGGGGGCATGGCGGGACAGAGGGGGCATGGCGGGACAGAGGGGGATAGCGAAACAGAGGGGACATGGCGAAACAGAGGGGACATGGCGGGACAGAGGGGGCATGGCGGGACAGAGGGGGCATGGCGGGACAGAGGGGACATGGCGAAACAGAGGGGACATGGCGGGACAGAGGGGGCATGGCGGGACAGAGGGGGCATGGCGGGACAGAGGGGGCATGGCGGGACAGAGGGGGGATGGCGGGACAGAGGGGGCATGGCGAAACAGAGGGGACATGGCGGGACGGAGGGGGCATGGCGGGACAGAGGGGGCATGGCGGGACAGAGGGGACATGGCGAAACAGAGGGGACATGGCGGGACAGAGGGGGCATGGCGGGACAGAGGGGGCATGGCGGGACAGAGGGAGCATGGCGAAACGGAGGGGGATAGCGAAACAGAGGGGACATGGCGAAACAGAGGGGACATGGCGGGACAGAGGGGGCATGGCGGGACAGAGGGGGGATGGCGGGACAGAGGGGGCATGGCGGGACAGAGGGGACATGGCGGGACAGAGGGGGCATGGCGGGACAGAGGGAGCATGGCGAAACGGAGGGGGATAGCGAAACAGAGGGGACATGGCGAAACAGAGGGGACATGGCGGGACAGAGGGGGCATGGCGGGACAGAGGGGGCATGGCGGGACAGAGGGGGGGGGGGGTGGCGGGACAGAGGGGGCATGGCGGGACAGAGGGGGCATGGCGGGACAGAGGGGGCATGGCGGGACAGAGGGGGCATGGCGGGACAGAGGGGGCATGGCGGGACAGAGGGGGCATGGCGGGACAGAGGGAGCATGGCGAAACGGAGGGGGATAGCGAAACAGAGGGGACATGGCGAAACAGAGGGGACATGGCGGGACAGAGGGGGCATGGCGGGACAGAGGGGGCATGGCGGGACAGAGGGGGGATGGCGGGACAGAGGGGGCATGGCGGGACAGAGGGGGCATGGCGGGACAGAGGGGACATGGCGGGACAGAGGGGACATGGCGGGACAGAGGGGACATGGCGGGACAGAGGGGGCATGGCGGGACAGAGGGGACATGGCGGGACAGAGGGGGCATGGCGGGACAGAGGGGGGATGGCGGGACAGAGGGGGCATGGCGGGACAGAGGGGGCATGGCGGGACAGAGGGGACATGGCGGGACAGAGGGGGCATGGCGGGACAGAGGGAGCATGGCGAAACAGAGGGGACATGGCGGGACAGAGGGGGCATGGCGGGACAGAGGGGCCATGGCGGGACAGGGGGGAATGGCGGGACAGAGCAGCGCATCGTCAGTCCACGAGACAAAGCAGGTTTTCACGGAACATCGTCAACACTACGGGATGTCGTGCGCACTACGGGATGCCGTGCGCACTACGGAACATAGTGAACACTACGGAACATGGTGAACACTACGGAACATAGTGAACACTACGGAACATAGTGAACACTACGGAACATAGTGAACACTACGGAACATAGTGAACACTACGGAACATAGTGAACACTACGGGACATAGTGGGCACTACGGGATGCCGTGCGCACTACGGAACATAGTGAACACTACGGAACATGGTGAACACTACGGAACATAGTGAACACTACGGAACATAGTGAACACTACGGAACATAGTGAACACTACGGAACATAGTGAACACTACGGAACATAGTGAACACTACGGAACATAGTGAACACTACGGGACATAGTGGGCACTACAGGATGTCGTGCGCACTACGGGACATGGTGAACACTACGGGACATAGTGGGCACTGCGGAGAATCGAACGATCAAGTATGGTTGCCATGACACCGATTACACTGGTGATACGCTTAGAGCACCAACGACGACTTTGAGAAAACCCCGGGAATGTCGCTCATTTCCTCGCGAGGGAGGTCTGTATGTCGATTTCCTGTCGCGAGGGAGGTCTGTATGTCGATTTCATGTCGCGAGGGAGGTCTGTATGTCGATTTCCTGCCGCGAGGGAGGTCTGTATGTCGATTCCCTGTCGCGAGGGAGGTCTGTATGTCGATTTCCTGTCGCGAGGGAGGTCTGTATGTCGATTTCCTGTCGCGAGGGAGGTCTGTATGTCGATTTCCTATCGCAAGGGAGGTCTGTATGTCGATTTCCTATCGCGAGGGAGGTCTGTATGTCGATTTCCTAGATACCTGTTGCTGGAACTTGCACGCGCAATGCTGATCCATTCGGATTACGAAAACATATTTATTTTCTACCAAGAGAAACCTTTAAAACAACGGTTGTTCCGTCAATAACTTGGACAAACCGTTATCTCCTTTCAAAGAAGTCATTAAGTCACATTTCGTGTACGCTACCACAAGAAATGTCAGATGTGCCGTGTCGGGGCTTGCATTAACCCTCGCCCTACGGGAGCTTTTTTCACCTTCGCCCTACGGGGGGGGGGGGGCTGACAGGTCCCCCTGTTAACTTCCAAACCAAGCAACTTAGAGCAATGCCGTAAGAACCAGCATGTTGCCTGTCATGAGAGGAATCTAACAATATGAGATTTTTAGGTTTCAGGTCAACGGGTGACCTTCCAGGTCAAGTGAATGACCTCAGATTTACCACGTCCAGAACTGCGATTTTGCTCTTCAGAAAACCTCAAAATTAGAAATTGATAAATGTAAATAAAAAGGCATGCTCCTAGACCAGTTTTGGCTCAGAAATACAGAAAAGGTAATTATTTGTTCGTATATTGTCAAAAAAGTCAAAAAATGTTATTAAAAAAATGACGTCATCAGTTTCTTACACTTAGGGAGCCATCACTCAGTCAAAAATGAAGATATTGCTTTACAATTTGGTATGGGTATTGTCCGTACTCAGTTCTCTCACATATATTCCGGTTTTTCTGAAATCTTTGAAAATTTTGATTTTGTGGGGATTTAAAATCAAAAAAAGTATTTTTTTTTAATTTTAGGGGTCAAAACCCAAAAATTTGCAAATCCGAGATTGTCATTTTAAAAAGAATGCCATTTTATATCTTTGGTAAATTGCGTTTGCAATTTGCTTTATTACTCTGTTTTCTACGATTTCCCCAATTTTTCTCATTTTAACAACATGACGTCATCAAAACATGGTTATCTCCCAAACTACTTAACAAATTTCAATAAATTTTTTACAGCGTACGTATAATTGTTGTAAACTCAGCTACCGCAAATTTCAGCAGATGCATTGCATGTGTAAAAAGTTATTTAAGAAAAACCTCAGGGGGGGGGGGGGGGTGACATGCCCCCCCGAGGTTTTTCTTAAATTAAATAGCTTTTTACACGTGCGGCGCATCTTGCTGAAATTTTCGGTAGCTGAGTTTACAACAATTATACGTATGCTGTAAACATTTAATTTAAATTGGTCAAGAAGTTTAAGAGATAATCATCTTTTGATGACGTCATGTTGGTGGAAAAATGATAAATATTTGAAAAATCGTAGAAAACAGAGTTTTGAAGCAAATTGCAAACGCCATTAACTAAAGATACAAAATGCCATTCTCTTTAAAATGGCAATCTCAGATTTCCAAAATTTTGGGTTTTTGACCCCTAAAATAAACATTAAGAAAAAACACAAAATCAACATTTTCGAAGATCTTAGAAAAACCGGAATATATGTGAGAGAACTGAGTATAGACAATACCCATACCAAATTTCAAAGTAATATCTTCAATTTTGACTGAGTGATGGCTCCCTAAGTGTAAGAAACTGATAACGTCATTTTTTAAATAACTTTTTTGACTTTTTTGACAAGATGCGAACAAATAATTAACTTTTCTGTATTTCTGAGCCAAAACTGGTCAAGGAACATGCCTTTTTATTTACATTTATCAGTTTCTATTTTTGAGGTTTTCTGAAGAGCAAAATCGCTGTTCTGGACGTGGTAAAACCGAGGTCATTCACTTGACCTGGAAGGTCACCCGTTGACCTGAAACCTAACAATCGCATACTGTTGATTCCGCTCATGACAGGCAACATGCTGGTTCTTACCGCATTGCTCTAAGTGGCTTGATTTGGAAGTTAACAGGGGGCCTGTCAGGCCCCCCCCGTAGGGCGAAGGTGAAAAAAAACTTCCGTAGGGCTAGGGTTAAACACAGGACTAACATCGCCGGCCACACGGTACGGCACACCATCGCCGGCCACACGGTACGGCACACCATCGCCGGCCACACGGTACGGCACACCATCGCCGTTCACACGGTACGGCACACCATCGCCGTTCACACGGTACGGCACACCATCGCCGTTCACACGGTACGGCACACCATCGCCGGCCGCACGGTACGGCACACCATCGCCGTTCACACGGTACGGCACACCATCGCCGTTCACACGGTACGGCACACCATCGCCGTTCACACGGTACGGCACACCATCGCCGTTCACACGGTACGGCACACCATCGCCGTTCACACGGTACGGCACACCATCGCCGGCCGCACGGTACGGCACACCATCGCCGTTCACACGGTACGGCACACCATCGCCGGCCACACGGTACGGCACACCATCGCCGGCCGCGCGGTACGGCACACCATCGCCGTTCACACGGTACGGCACACCATCGCCGGCCACACGGTAAGGCACACCATCGCCGTTCACACGGTACGGCACACCATCGCCGGCCACACGGTACGGCACACCATCGCCGTTCACGCGGTACGGCACACCATCGCCGGCCACACGGTACGGCACACTAACGCCGTTCACACGGTACGGCACACCATCGCCGTTCACTCGGTACGGCACACCATCGCCGTTCACACGGTACGGCACACCATCGCCGGCCGTACGGTACGGCACACCATCGCCGGCCACACGGTACGGCACACCATCGCCGTTCACACGGTACGGCACACCATCGCCGGCCACACGGTACATCACACCATCGCCGTTCACACGGTACGGCACACCATCGCCGTTCACACGGTACGGCACACCATCGCCGGCCACACGGTACGGCACACCATCGCCGTTCACACGGTACGGCACACCATCGCCGGCCACACGGTACGGCACACCATCGCCGGCCGCGCGGTACGGCACACCATCGCCGGCCACGTGGTACGGCACACCATCGCCGTTCACACGGTACGGCACACCATCGCCGTTCACACGGTACGGCACACCATCGCCGTTCACACGGTACGGCACACCATCGCCGGTCACACGGTACGGCACACCATCGCCGGCCACACGGTACGGCACACCATCGCCGTTCACACGGTACGGCACACCATCGCCGTTCACACGGTACGGCACACCATCGCCGTTCACACGGTACGGCACACCATCGCCGTTCACACGGTACGGCACACCATCGCCGTTCACACGGTACGGCACACCATCGCCGGCCGCACGGTACGGCACACCATCGCCGTTCACGCGGTACGGCACACCATCGCCGGCCGCACGGTACGGCACACCATCGCCGGCCACGCGGTACGGCACACCATCGCCGTTCACACGGTACGGCACACCATCGCCGGCCACGCGGTACGGCACACCATCGCCGGCCACACGGTACGGCACACCATCGCCGGCCGCACGGTACGGCACACCATCGCCGTTCACACGGTACGGCACACCATCGCCGGCCACACGGTACGGCACACCATCGCCGTTCACACGGTACGGCACACCATCGCCGTTCACACGGTACGGCACGCCATCGCCGTTCACACGGTACGGCACACCATCGCCGTTCACACGGAACGGCACACCATCGCCGGCCACACGGTACGGCACACCATCGCCGTTCACACGGTACGGCACACCATCGCCGGCCACACGGTACGGCACACCATCGCCGGCCACACGGTACGGCACACCATCGCCGTTCACACGGTACGGCACACCATCGCCGGCCGCGCGGTACGGCACACCATCGCCGGCCGTACAGCCCGTTTGAACACGAACAATGCATAATTCATGAGCCACGAGCCACCAGACAATATACCCCGATAATCTACACGTTGAGACACTCCAAACCGCATTGTCTTGTCGCGTAACTTTGGCGACTTCCCGGACTTGTACCCGCCCCCCCCCCCCCCTCCCCCTTCAGGTTAGTATTTACGCCAATCAGCTGGAATGTCGTTGAGCGGCATACCGCAGATCCTGTGGCCGTGTCACGAGCCTACCGGCGCTCACAGTGACCGTGTCACGAGCCTACCGGCGCTCACAGTGGCCGTGTCACGAGCCTACCGGCGCTCACAGTGACCGTGTCACGAGCCTACCGGCGCTCACAGTGACCGTGTCACGAGCCTACCGGCGCTCACAGTGGCCGTGTCACGAGCCTACCGGCGCTCACAGTGACCGTGTCACGAGCCTACCGGCGCTCACAGCGGCCGTGTCACGAGCCTACCGGCGCTCACAGTGGCCGTGTCACGAGCCTACCGGCGCTCACAGTGGCCGTGTCACGAGCCTACCGGCGCTCACAGTGGCCGTGTCACGAGCCTACCGGCGCTCACAGTGACCGTGTCACGAGCCTACCGGCGCTCACAGTGACCGTGTCACGAGCCTACCGGCGCTCACAGTGACCGTGTCACGAGCCTACCGGCGCTCACAGTGGCCGTGTCACGAGCCTACCGGCGCTCACAGTGGCCGTAGGCTCACGAGCCTACCGGCGCTCACAGTGGCCGTGTCATTACGATACGATACGATAGCCTCCCCTCCCAGGACAGCCAGACGTCCATTAGCTGGAATGCGTTGACAGGGAGTACGACTCCCTTAGCTTGGCGAAGAAAGTCAAATGTGAAAATGTAGGTATGTTCTTTCCAAGCCATATCCGCCGACGGCCCAAATTTCCTCCATCACTGAATATGCTGAGCAGCCGTCGTGATATATGTGCTATTCATTGTATATACTATATAATATAACAATATACATGTGTCGTTTCATTAAAGCGATAGCTGACACGTATGACGTAATATATTGACAGAATGTATTGTTCATACACCATTTCTACAATACATCATACATTTTATTTTATGAGCAGTTATGAAAAGTGCTGACGCTGTGAAACTTATGAGTCGGTACCAAATTTGGCCAAATGGACACGCCTGACGCCACCACTCCACCCACGTTGACAGCCGATTCAGCGTCAATTTCCAATGAGTTCGTTCGCAGGATCACAACCCGCACTCGGCAGCCTCCGCCCCAGGCGGGCAGCGGTGCACGGCGGCAGAGCCGACCGGTCAGGCGGCACTGGGTCTCAACCGCCCCGCCGGCGCCCGCTCCGGTGTCACTGCCAACAGAGCGCCAGCAGCGCCGGCCGGCACCGGATATGACGTATCCCCGGTGGTTAAATCGCTGGGAGTGGTGTCATGTCACCTTGTGGTCGGCTGGTTGCAGATGTGATGAGTGGGCGGGGCGGGGCGGGGCGGGGCGGGGCGCAGCTGGGTGCAGCGGGACGGGGACACGCGTCCCGTCACCAACAGTCGCTAATCGTGGGAATTCACGCCAGTGCAGCGGTGCCTGCGGATTACACGCAGTGGTCACGTGTCATGGTCTGCAGCGGGACAACAGAGAGTGTGCGATGAGTTTCACACGACCCATCTACATAGGACAAAGGCTACCAAGTCAGCCAAAAGGTCAGTAGGTGCACTGGCGGATCTAGCCGGCCGTTTTTTTTTTGGGGGGGGGGCAACCAGTTACAGAATTTTGCTCAGGGAGGGGTCTCAGACTATTTTCAGCTACCGGGGGGGGGGGGGGGGGGGCAGTCGGATTTTGTTTATTCCCATGCGTAATGTTAACATTCAGCACAATCCCATTTTATCTAGAACTTAATATATTGACCTAAGCTAAAATCTGAGGACACGTTTAAAAAGTTTTTTTTCAAGAGGTTTCGATTTACGGTTTCAGTTTACAGTTTACGGTGGAGGGCACCTTGTGCCCACTGAAGAAATTGCCCCCTCCTGGAGAAAATCCTGGGTGCGCCACTGCTTGAAACTTTTGCCCAATATCTTCAGCAGGCATAAATTAATATATAGATGAGTTAACTATATTGGTAGGTTTTATTTTACTGTTATTTTGTTTGGAAAGGGGAGTCAAGTTAACCCGGTAGCGCCTGGGGTATTGTACCCACGACCGCCAGGGGGGGGGGGGCGGATCCAACCCTCCCTGTTATCTCGGGAACCAATGGTCGCAATTGTCAACCCCCTTGCCCAGAATCGTTCCGCCGGCTATGCCACCATACATTTGAGAGTACTTTGGCTGAGTTTGGGCTTTGAGCTGTTGATTGTGCGGTCCTTACAGCCCATAATGCCAAAACGACATGTGAACTTAAATTTTGACATGTGAACTTAAACTGAATCGCTCCTATCGACCCCTGTGCCTCCTTATCTACGGGACCTGACCTAAATGTTAAATTTCTTCACGAATTTGGTCCACTTCTTTTTTTCAATCACACATTTTAACGATTTACAAAATAAGGCTTCAGCTTCTTGACCTTTAGGGATATCGAAGTAGGAATACATACGATACGATACATCGTTTGTATGATTGTATGTAAATGAAAACGAATCAATGAAAAGCATGAATGTTAAAGCAAACTCATTTATATTTAATTATACAATATTAATGTAATTTATTCTTCGCTATTCATCCTTACATGACGCCACGAATCTTTAGGAGTTGGTCGTTGTAAGATAACTTTGGATGAATTATATACAATTGTAGGCTGTCATTGCTTCATAAGAAAACGCTCATTTCTTCCGTCAGATGACACAAACTGAAAATCACCGACATAAATGTATTTCGCAGGGCTGGGATTAGGGTGGATGTATGATATCACAGACGGGCTAGGATTAATCAGCCATAGGCAGATTCAGAACTGATCGGACAGAGTCACATCTGGAGTCGGCAGTCCAGACGGCGGGCTCCGGAGGCAGCGAACCGGTCCACCACCTTGTCAGTTGCCGGCAGCCTTTCCCGGTGGGCTTGGATGAGGATCAGCGCCTCCAGGCGATCTTCAGCCATCGTTGAACGAAGAGCCGTGAGCGTGCGCGTCACCTTCGAGAAGAGGCGCTCAGCCTCTGCAGTTGTGACCGGCAGCACGGCCAACACCTGCAGCAGCCGGTGGATCGGCGGGAACGTGCGCTGGCTGCACTCGTTGAGCGTTCCTATCGCCGTCACGGGCGCCTCGGTGTCAGGCCTGTTGCTCCACATGGCCGTCCAGACTCGGAGCTCAGCCCGCAGCTGTTCGACACAGTCGCCTACCAGGCTGGCGTACTGGTCGAAGGCCGGCTCCAGTTGCTCCCACGTCACGCCGGCCACGTTCTTCGGGAGGAGCTGGCTGAGCAGGAACGCCTTCCTCTGGTGCACGCCGAAGCGGTCCCTCGTGTTTGTCAGCACGGCGTCGACGGCAGGGACAAAGACGTTGACTCGGAAGTAGCCTTCCACGGTCAGGTCCCGTCCTGTAGTGCTCCTGTGGATAGATCTGCTTGGCAGCCGTGGCTTGCTGATCTCGGTGTTGATCTTCTCTGCCAGTCGGTGAGCCACGGACATAAGGGTGGCGAACTCGCTGTCGGAGTTGGCGCGCATGTCCTCCAGGACTTTGATGACGGCATCAACAAGCCCCAGGCACCGCACCAGGTCCATGCCCCTCTCCTGCAGTGCTGTGGCGAGGGGTCGGAGCACGCCTGACAGCCGCTGAGCCACTGCCAGCCCGACCAGGAACTCGCCCTGGGTGACGGCGATCAGGAGGTTGGCGGCCTGGGAGCTGGTGCGCCGGTCCTGCCACTTCGTCATCAGCTCCAGCGCCAGGCAGACGGCGGGCAGCTGCTCCCAGAACCGCTCCACGGCGACGTGCCGCTCGATGAAGCGCGTCTGGCAGAGCTTCACCAGCTTCCGCCGCTCTCCTTCCTCCAGCTTTTCGTGCTGGGCTGTCCGCAGCAGCTCCTCCCGTTTTGCGCCGTCCGTCAGGAACGACACCACCGTCTCCATGGAGCCCAGGGCGTTCCGAATGACGTCCACCTGGTTGATTCGGGACGTTGCCAGGTTCAGGGCGTGGACCGCACAATGAAAATAGTGCGCCAGCGGTGACTCCTTCCGGATTTGAGCCGCCACACCGACCCGCTGACTGGCCATGGAGGCTGCCCCGTCATAGCACTGGGCTACCATGGCCCCGCTGTCCAGTTTCAGCTCCGCCAGCGCAGTCGTGATGACGCGGGCCAGGTTTACGCCCGACATCCGCATGTCTGTTCCGCCAACCAGCTGACGGAGGGTCGCGAACACGTCGACCAGGCCGACAGGGTCCTCCCTGACGATCAGTTGCCCCTGAAGGTCATCCACGTAGCGGACCACGAGCGCCATCTGTTCTCTGTTAGAACAGTCCGTTGTCTCGTCTGCCATCAGCGCCCAGACTTTGGAACGGCTCACTCTTTGAGCGATGTCATGTTTTATCATCGAAGCCATGTCCAGCAGAATGGCGTTCTGCACCTGTTTGCTGGTGTAGAAGGCGTTTCAGGCTGCTTCAGCCAGGTGCTTCTGCAGAGCACTGTCGCCCGACTGGATGCGGAAGCGCAGCATCATCCGGAAGTTCCCGTCGTTTACCTCCGGGTAGGCGCCGCTGGGGTCGATGCGGCCGTCATCACGATGACCGCGGATGGGTATGTTCTGCATTGCAGCCAGCTTGATGGTGTCTACGATGGCCGAGATGATGACTCGGTTCCGCTCGACCTCCCGCTGACCGGCGGTCTGCACTTGGAGTGCGACGTCCAGCTGAGGATGGTGACGTCTGGCGACGAACTCCGCCGCCCTGGCCGCGTTGGTGCAGTGATACTCTGAGTTATCGTGGATGTTCAGAGCACCACATTTTCCTGTCAGGTCGGAGAAGTCGACGAGGGGACGAAGGACCAGTTTCCCGAGGACTTGGTTCCTGCTGCCACCTCTACCGCCACCTTCCCCGCCGCCAAAGAGGACACAGACGCTGCACCACGCTCCGGACCGGTTCCCCAGGCGAGATACAGCCAGCCATGAGAAACGCCTCAGATGGTCCTCATGGAGACGGCGTGGACGAGTCACTCCCTGCTTCTTGTGATAGGAGACGGGGAAGTCTTCTTTTCGGGATGGACACCATCTGTCCGTTAACCCGGCCATCTTCTGGTCGTCTGTCGTTGAGCCACCGATGCAGTGGCCGAAGTCTTTCGGAGACACGCTCGTCTGGGGGGTGCTGACGGAGGCCTTATCCGGTTCAGCGGACGCCTCCGGCGCCGATTCGTCTTCGTTCAGCCCAGGATTCGAGGCAACAGGGCAGGTGACGCTGGCGGAGGCTGTCGCTCCGGTCGACTCGGCTGGTGGCTTCGGAACAGGAGTGGACGTTGAGGATGGTGCACTCGGGGAGGAGCTAAGGAAGGAAATTACAAAATATGAGGACGAATGGAGTGATACGATGCTTCGCATTAAATAGGAAGATTCGAGTATTAGAGTAATCGGTATGAGTCTCCTTAACAATTGTAACCAATTTTTAACAATTCTACACAATTCTCCTCTAACCATCACCGCGTTACTTCTATACCACAAAGCGACAGAAACAGAAACTGGGATGGAATGATGTGCATTGTCCACTGTCCAGTGACGTCCACCATCATGAGACCACCACCATCGTCATTAAAGAAAACATCCCACCTTGCCAAATTGCTATGGATGTGCTAATATAGTGTATTTTTACCAATAAATAATAAATATGTCATTGGGTTGGCTAAATTTTCAAGATATAAGTTATAACCCCAAAAAAACAATTTTCAAAAGCAATATATTTTGATAACACAGACTCACATATTTGGTATGGATTATAAAGTGTGGCACACATATAAAGTGTGGCACACATTTCAAATGTGGGCAGTGGCGCATAATGTTATGGCATTTTCTGCTTCAAAGAGGCTCTAACAACTCAAAACTTTAATAAAATCAAATATCTATCAAAACAGTAAATTTAAATGTTAATATAATCCAACAATTATAACACAAATCACCTAACACTGTGTTTCACAAAAGGATTGCTTGCTGATGTATATGGTAGCACATGACCATATGCATCCATATGAAGTTTGTGTATAAGATCTATAAGGACCATTTTTCAGGATGAAACAGTACATATCTTTGATATTTGATGGTGTACAGACTGAACAAAGGTGTAAAAAGTGATTTCCTGACATGAGCTTAAAAACTGCTATCTCGGTCCCATTCCCCATTATGAAGGTGGGATATTTCCTTTAAGATACTCCTGTTTCATAACCCACAATTTGGGGTAATTAGTAATTACCCAGAATTTGAAAACCAATTATCTAAGGTCATAGTTATCACTTATCTAAACACTGCTGTTGAATAATATAAGATCACAGTAAATAATTTTTAGATTTTTGGCTTCAGTTAGGCTTAGAACTAATAATATAGATGGCGTTGGGGCCAGAAAGTATAGATGGTGTGGTGCAGTGTCCCAAAATTTTTCAATTTGGGTGGGAAATGACACCCAAATGTGAATAACTTTCCACTCTCACTCCCCATTTAGAAGTGAATTTTCCACTCCCAAATTATGAATTGTGGTATTCCGACAAATATTGACTACAAATACATGATTTCAACGAAAACTACTGCTTTTCAGATTCAAAACATAAATCAATTTTGCACCACTTTCTACATAATTGTCCACTCTCAAGGTCTTTTTTGGCTCAGACTTTCCACTCTGACACCCAAACAAAAATGGAATTTTGGGACACTGGTGTGGTGTAGAAAATACAGTGGTCCTTTGGTGGAAAGTGAAAACAAACACCTGAGAAAGAAGATGATAAGCACATTTTGATTGTAATTAGTTTAAGTATCCTATATTTGTGCTGGCAAAGTGTTTCCGCAAATGTTAAATTCAGTAATATTTTTGCATGCATTTAAACTTACCATTAAAGGGTCATCCTCACCTTTTTAGTATTTGATATGTAGTAGTCACTTTGACCTGTTTTACCAGTCCAGTTCATTTTGAAAAGTTTCTCGCAATTGTTTACAATACTCATTTGAAGATTGTCTACTTCACAAACTTAAGGTGCTTTATTAGGAAAAGTACCTCCTATACTTAAATCATTAAATGTAAATAAAGAAAGTGTGCAGTAAAGGCAAATTTAAAAAAGTAGATACAAAAACAAAACTTCAAATGAAGATAACAAACAATTGAAACAATTGAGGGTTAGCTTCAAACAAACTGGACTGGTAAAACAGGAGAGACTGGCTCTATCACATATCAAATTTGAGTTTTTAGGTGGGAATGTCCCTTCAACTATTGAGCTTTTGTAAGGAGACCTATGATGACCTATTCCAGGCATTAGCATGAGGTCCCTTGTCCCTACCCTGAATGGCTTTTGCCATAGATTCAGGAGGATCATAACACATGAATCACACAATGTCAGAGGGTCACATTTGACACTATCAGCATTTAGGATGGCTCTTCCACCCCTTCGCTCCCTTTTAATTTGTCAAAGTGGAGGAGCAAGTTGCGATGAAAATGATACATTTCTACTCATATTTGTTGTTATTGAAATTGTGACCATTAGGTACCAGCTTGAACATGTATAGGAACTGATAGGAACTAGGAAGCATACCTCTCCGTTTTCTTCTTTTTAAAGAAGTGGCTCAAACTTGCCTGCCTCTTCATGGCACTTGGCAGTGTCTAGGTGTCCGGGGAAGACCTTCAAACCACCCGGGCTGCAACAGTAGCTAGCTATTTTTAACCCAATGTTTTAAAACAAATACAAACCCACATCCCGTGCAACGCATGATAAGAGGAGCGGCTACTATTCATCCTTGCTATTCACAACAATTTCGCCACATTTGACACAAGACCTGCGCTTCCAAATTATAAGATGCTTCCATATGAAGGCATTTACTCAATATGAATTACGGCCATGCCCCCCCCCTTCCAGGCTTTTTTTTTTGGGGGGGGGGGGGGGCATGGCCGGATTGCCCCCCCCTGGATCCGCCAGTGAGTGGGTGTCAGACTGGTTATTGATTCAACTTTTTGGGAACGATTCAATCATGATTCATTTTGGAATCTGAATGATTCAATCACCGTTCGATTCACGGATACAATTTTGAGAATTGATTCTTTCCGATTCAAGGAATCAAAACAAATATTTTGAATCGATTCACGTTTGATTCAACATTTAAATATATGTTATGAATTTATGTCAAATCAATACAAATGGAAACATACATATACATGATCACTAAAGCATTGTTACAGCAATATTATTTCAGTATAAATTAATGTAGCTACTGGGACTGCATATATTTGCATAATTTACCAGTGTTCATGAACCGTTAAGAATCGCTAAATCTTTTGATTCAATCAGCCTTGATTTGATACGGGTATTGATTCAATCACGATTCATGAATCAAAAGATCTGGTGGTGAATCAATTATCTTTTGATTCCAGAAATTTTGATTGAACGATTCCAATCGATTAAATCAGTGTCGAATCAATAACCAGTCTGGTGGGTGGCAGAGGCTATTTCACATTAACAAATAAGCATTGCACGAGAATCAATGTAGACATGCTAACCATTCGATAAAATAAATAAATTATTCAGTAGGTATCTGATTTAAGTGGCTAAAATCGCTCACGCGTGACTGGTAATCCCCAATGGAAAACTGTAAGTCGTGGTGCTTTAAGGCTTTTCTCCGAGCCATCCGTCTCGGCAACTGTTACTATTTCAAACTAACGATAACGAGCTTGATATAGGACAACTACAATTGTAAATACCACCCGGTCGTGCGGTCTGACCCCGCCGATCGAAATCCAATCACCGTCCGACGGCGGGCTCCGACATAAACAATAATGCAGCGCCACATACTCACTCATACTCATAGCGCTACTACAATTGTGGCTCCGACATAAACAATAATGCAGCGCCACATACTCACTCATACTCATAGCGCTACTACAATTGTGGCTCCGACATAAACAATAATGTAGCGCCACATACTCACTCATACTCATAGCGCTACTACAATTGTGGCTCCGACATAAACAATAATGCAGCGCCACATACTCACTCCCGGTAAGTAGGCACACTCCTCACTCCCGGTAAGTAGGTACACTCCTCACTCCCGGTAAGTAGGTACACTCCTCACTCCCGGTAAGTAGGTACACTCCTCACTCCCGGTAAGTAGGTACACTCCTCACTCCCGGTAAGTAGGTACACTCCTCACTCCCGGTAAGTAGGTACACTCCTCACTCCCGGTAAGTAGGCACACTCCTCAGTCCTCACTCCCGGTAAGTAGGTACACTCCTCACTCCCGGTAAGTAGGTACACTCCTCACTCCCCCTAAGTAGGTACACTCCTCACTCCCGGTAAGTAGGTACACTCCTCACTCCCCCTAAGTAGGTACACTCCTCACTCCCGGTAAGTAGGTACACTCCTCACTCCCGGTAAGTAGGTACACTCCTCACTCCCGGTAAGTAGGTACACTCCTCACTCCCGGTAAGTAGGTACACTCCTCACTCCCGGTAAGTAGGTACACTCCTCACTCCCGGTAAGTAGGTACACTCCTCACTCCCGGTAAGTAGGTACACTCCGGACTCCCGGTAAGTAGGTACACTCCTCACTCCCGGTAAGTAGGTACACTCCTCACTCCCGGTAAGTAGGTACACTCCTCACTCCCGGTAAGTAGGTACACTCCTCACTCCCGGTAAGTAGGTACACTCCTCACTCCCGGTAAGTAGGTACACTCCTCACTCCCGGTAAGTAGGTACACTCCGGACTCCCGGTAAGTAGGTACACTCCTCACTCCCGGTAAGTAGGTACACTCCTCACTCCCGGTAAGTAGGCACACTCCTCACTCCCGGTAAGTAGGTACACTCCGGACTCCCGGTAAGTAGGTACACTCCTCACTCCCGGTAAGTAGGTACACTCCTCACTCCCGGTAAGTAGGCACACTCCTCACTCCCGGTAAGTAGGTACACTCCTCACTCCCGGTAAGTAGGTACACTCCTCACTCCCGGTAAGTAGGTACACTCCTCACTCCCGGTAAGTAGGTACACTCCGGACTCCCGGTAAGTAGGTACACTCCTCACTCCCGGTAAGTAGGTACACTCCTCACTCCCGGTAAGTAGGCACACTCCTCACTCCCGGTAAGTAGGTACACTCCTCACTCCCGGTAAGTAGGTACACTCCTCACTCCCGGTAAGTAGGTACACTCCTCACTCCCGGTAAGTAGGTACACTCCTCACTCCCGGTAAGTAGGTACACTCCTCACTCCCGGTAAGTAGGTACACTCCTCACTCCCGGTAAGTAGGTACACTCCTCACTCCCGGTAAGTAGGTACACTCCTCACTCCCGGTAAGTAGGTACACTCCGGACTCCCGGTAAGTAGGTACACTCCTCACTCCCGGTAAGTAGGTACACTCCTCACTCCCGGTAAGTAGGCACACTCCTCACTCCCGGTAAGTAGGTACACTCCGGACTCCCGGTAAGTAGGTACACTCCTCACTCCCGGTAAGTAGGTACACTCCTCACTCCCGGTAAGTAGGTACACTCCTCACTCCCGGTAAGTAGGTACACTCCTCACTCCCGGTAAGTAGGTACACTCCGGACTCCCGGTAAGTAGGTACACTCCTCACTCCCGGTAAGTAGGTACACTCCTCACTCCCGGTAAGTAGGTACACTCCTCACTCCCGGTAAGTAGGTACACTCCTCACTCCCGGTAAGTAGGTACACTCCTCACTCCCGGTAAGTAGGTACACTCCTCACTCCCGGTAAGTAGGTACACTCCTCACTCCCGGTAAGTAGGTACACTCCTCACTCCCGGTAAGTAGGTGCAATCCTCACTCCCGGTAAGTAGGTACACTCCTCACTCCCGGTAAGTAGGTACACTCCTCACTCCCGGTAAGTAGGTACACTCCTCACTCCCGGTAAGTAGGTGCAATCCTCACTCCCGGTAAGTAGGTACACTCCTCACTCCCGGTAAGTAGGTACACTCCTCACTCCCGGTAAGTAGGTACACTCCTCACTCCCGGTAAGTAGGTACACTCCTCACTCCCGGTAAGTAGGTACACTCCTCACTCCCGGTAAGTAGGCACACTCCTCACTCCCGGTAAGTAGGTACACTCCTCACTCCCGGTAAGTAGGTACACTCCTCACTCCCGGTAAGTAGGTACACTCCTCACTCCCGGTAAGTAGGTGCACTCCGGACTCCCGGTAAGTAGGTACACTCCTCACTCCCGGTAAGTAGGTACACTCCTCACTCCCGGTAAGTAGGTACACTCCGGACTCCCGGTAAGTAGGTACACTCCTCACTCCCGGTAAGTAGGTACACTCCTCACTCCCGGTAAGTAGGTACACTCCTCACTCCCGGTAAGTAGGTACACTCCTCACTCCCGGTAAGTAGGTACACTCCTCACTCCCGGTAAGTAGGTACACTCCTCACTCCCGGTAAGTAGGCACACTCCTCACTCCCGGTAAGTAGGTACACTCCTCACTCCCGGTAAGTAGGTACACTCCTCACTCCCGGTAAGTAGGTACACTCCTCACTCCCGGTAAGTAGGTACACTCCTCACTCCCGGTAAGTAGGTACACTCCTCACTCCCGGTAAGTAGGTAAACTCCTCACTCCCGGTAAGTAGGTACACTCCTCACTCCCGGTAAGTAGGTGCACTCCTGACTCCCGGTAAGTATGCGCAATCCTCACTCCCGGTAAGTAGGTACACTCCTCACTCCCGGTAAGTAGGTACACTCCGGACTCCCGGTAAGTAGGTACACTCCTCACTCCCGGTAAGTAGGCACACTCCTCACTCCCGGTAAGTAGGTACACTCCTCACTCCCGGTAAGTAGGTACACTCCTCACTCCCGGTAAGTAGGTACACTCCTCACTCCCGGTAAGTAGGTACACTCCTCAGTCCTCACTCCCGGTAAGTAGGTACACTCCTCACTCCCGGTAAGTAGGTACACTCCTCACTCCCGGTAAGTAGGTACACTCCTCACTCCCGGTAAGTAGGTACACTCCTCACTCCCGGTAAGTAGGTACACTCCTCACTCCCGGTAAGTAGGTGCACTCCTGACTCCCGGTAAGTATGCGCAATCCTCACTCCCGGTAAGTAGGTACACTCCTCAGTCCTCACTCCCGGTAAGTAGGTGCACTCCTCACTCCCGGTAAGTAGGTACACTCCGGACTCCCGGTAAGTAGGTACACTCCTCACTCCCGGTAAGTAGGTGCACTCCTGACTCCCGGTAAGTATGCGCAATCCTCACTCCCGGTAAGTAGGTACACTCCTCACTCCCGGTAAGCAGGTACACTCCGGACTCCCGGTAAGTAGGTACACTCCTCACTCCCGGTAAGTAGGTACTAGCTGCGGTCACCACTGGCCGGTCCAGAACAGACATTTTTTTTTTTTGGGGGGGGGGGGGGAAATCACAACAATTCTGACGACATTTCCAAACAAATATCTATTAAAAAAAAACATGCTTGTAGACCAAGAACTGGTAAAAAAACTTGCCTTCGTGCGAGTTCCATATATTTTCTGTAAAATCGAGAAATATCAACTTTATAAATTTGTGTGTCAATTCGTCAATTTGTCAATATTTGGCCAATTTTATGAGTTTAGGGCCCCTGTGCCCGGTGGCTCCTTGGACCCACTCCTGGATAACTCCGGGCAGTAGCGGCGGTCACCGGCAACACCAGCTCCTCCGCAGCTTCAGACGGACGGGGACGACACAGCCACAGCCGGGCACAGCCAGCCAGCAGCTGCAGCCCGCGCCGGAACACGACTCCACCAACAATACCCAGCACAGCCCCGGCGGGTGGCTCGCGAGTCTGCCATTTTTTTGCCGCTCCGCCGAGCCGCTCCAGCGAGCCACTCAACGGCGGCACGCAGCTGCGCGCCTCGGGGGCCCCGGGAGATCCCCCACCATCGGTAAGTCCATTCAGAGTGGCCTAGGCTGCAGGGATCGCTCCGCACGTCACGTGACCGTGGTGAGACCATGGCGGGATCGTGACCGGACCAAGATCAGTAGCGTGGCCGGACCATGACCGGACCACAGCAGGACCATGGCCGGACCATGACCGGACCACAACAGGACCATGGACGGACCATGGACGGACTGTGGTGAGATCATGGTGGGACCGAGGCCAGGACCGTGGTTCGGCGGGACCATGGCGAGACCGAGGCGGGTTCACGTTGAGATCCCCCATGGCGCGGACCGGCCGCCGGACCCACCTGAATACCACCTGTAATTGGCGTCAGCCGACCGCCGCCGGCGGCGCAGCGTACGAGCCACGCCGCCCGCTGGCTCTGACGCCGTCGGACCGCCCGCTGGCTCAGACAGGTCCAGTGGACCGGCCGGCCACAATCGGCCACAATGACCAGTCGTGCGTACGGCGAGGAGACAAGGAACTGGGAGAGGGGGGGGGAGTGAAAACTTGAAGAGGGTCACCACCTTCTGTGATGACTACAAAGGGGTGCGAAGAGGGTCAGAAAGCGGGAAGGAGCCAGAACCAAGGCTAGGGGAGCGGTTCATAGTACGCGGCTGTTTCGTTTGTTTGGCGGGTGCCCGCCTGTGAAATGATAATGGCCCGGTCAGTGTGGGTACCCTGGGAAACACTCCATACTGCGGGGGGTCAGAGACATGTGACAGCGCACCGACCAAAGCCGGCGCCGGACGGCGTGCGTCTCAAAACAACTTCGGCGTGTCTCAGCGCGGGGCCCGCCCATTCTGGCCCCGACACCGGGCCGACTGGCTGGCCGCCGCTAAAAACACGAATATGTGCCACCACGCCGCCGCAACTTGTTTGCCACAAAAAACTGTTCACAAAAACAGGCCGAAAATAGTCGTAACGAGACCTTGACAGAGCAGCCGGAACAAAAACTGACGGCACGGCCGAGCCGGTCGCCGGTCGCCGGGCGTCATATAGGATATCTGTCGCCTCGGCGGCGTATCGAAACAGGTCAGCCGCAGCCGCCCGGCAGAGAATCAGCAGCCGATCAGATCAGCAGCCGGTCCGTCACGTGTGCCGACACGTGTCCGGCTGCTGAGCGTCAGCAGCCTGAATCGGCGGCGTGATCAGCTGATCCGCCGAGCGAGCCGGAGCGTGTCAGCAGTGGAGTCGGCAGAGTCGCGCGGCCCGCCGGGCAGAGTCGCGCGGCCCGCCGGGCAGAGTCGCGCGGCCCGCCGGGCAGAGTCGCGCGGCCCGCCGGGCAGAGTCGCGCGGCCCGCCGGGCAGAGTCGCGCGGCCCGCCGGGCAGAGTCGCGCGGCCCGCCGGGCAGAGTCGCGCGGACAGCAGAGCTGAGCCGGAGCTGCCACCGCACCGCTTCATCATTGCCGGGGCTCGAGCTGACAGCTCAGCTCGAGCTGAGCTCAGACAGCCCCTCTGCTGCACCAGTGGACCGTCGGAGCTGTGAGCTCAGACAGCCCCTCTGCTGCACCAGTGGACCGTCGGGCTGTCAGATGCAGACCAGACCAGATGGCATGGCTCCCGTGATGGCCGCAGACTAGCCTGATGTTTTATATATAAAACACGTTGGACGACACAATGTGTTGGCCGACACAATCCGAGCTGATGTCAGGCCAATCCTGAAGAGGTTTCCACCTGAATATCACTCGTATGGGGACAGCAGGATAGCAAAACAACTCTGCGGCTGCGACTGATCTGGTGCCGCTCAAACTTGGCCACAAGCCAGCCAGCTCTGAGAAGCGATCATCTCTGGCTGTAGTGTGAACAACACACGCCGGCAGTTCAGCAGCCGCCACGCCTCATTTACCGCTCTCCAGATCACCCCATCACCCCATTCAGACACCGTTCATTGAACGGAGCGGCCCGATCGGTTTACTCACATCGCCACTACATGGCAGGCTGGGGCGGGCGGCCCTCCTCATTCCATTCCAACGACTCTCAGCCGCAAACACCGCTCTGCAGCCGACATATGCCGGCCAGGGCAAGCCGGCTCCGTGCACTTCTGCAGCGGAGGCGGCCCGGGAGCTGGCCGGGGGCGGGGGCAGCTGCGCCGCTCCGGACCGCCGGTCCGCAGCCGACAGGTGTCGGTCCAGAGCCAGTGCACCTGTGGTGGTGGCGGCGGCGGTGGTGAGGTGTCCAGCCACCCAGACAGGTGTCAGTCTGGTGGAGCCGGACCGGGCGGGCCGACAGCTGCCGACCAGCCTCCTGCAGCCACGCTGTGTGCAGCGTGCACACAGCGACACGCCCAGCACAGGACCGGTAACAGACAGCAGGGCCTCCCAACAGCACAGGACTGGTAACAGACAGCAGGGCCTCCCAACAGCACAGGACCGGTAACAGACAGCAGGGCCCCCAACAGCACAGGATCGGTAACAGACAGCAGGGCCTCCCAACAGCACAGGACTGGTAACAGACAGCAGGGCCTCCCAACAGCACAGGATCCGTAACAAGACAGCAGGGCCTCCCAACAGCACAGGATCCGTAACAAGACAGCAGGGCCTCCCAACAGCACAGGACCGGTAACAGACAGCAGGGCCTCCCAACAGCACAGGATCGGTAACAAGACAGCAGGGCCTCCCAACAGCACAGGACCGGTAACAGACAGCAGGGCCTCCCAACAGCACAGGACTGGTAACAGACAGCAGGGCCTCCCAACAGCACAGGACCGGTAACAGACAGCAGGACCTCCCAACAGCACAGGATCGGTAACAGACAGCAGGGCCTCCCAACAGCACAGGATCGGTAACAAGACAGCAGGGCCTCCCAACAGCACAGGACCGGTAACAGACAGCAGGGCCTCCCAACAGCACAGGACCGGTAACAGACAGCAGGGCCTCCCAACAGCACAGGACTGGTAACAGACAGCAGGGCCTCCCAACAGCACAGGACCGGTAACAGACAGCAGGGCCCCCAACAGCACAGGATCGGTAACAAGACAGCAGGGCCTCCCAACAGCACAGGACCGGTAACAGACAGCAGGGCCTCCCAACAGCACAGGACCGGTAACAGACAGCAGGGCCTCCCAACAGCACAGGATCGGTAACAAGACAGCAGGGTCTCCCAACAGCACAGGACTGGTAACAGACAGCAGGGCCTCCCAACAGCACAGGACCGGTAACAGACAGCAGGGCCTCCCAACAGCACAGGACCGGTAACAGACAGCAGGGCCTCCCAACAACACAGGACCGGTAACCGACAGCAGGGCCTCCCAACAGCACATACACCTACCTGGCCACCCTTGCGGGTACCGGCCAGACCAAAAATTCACCATTGTTGATAAATCAGAAAATATCACTGGAATTTGGATGATGTTTGTTTTAGCGCGGACTGAGAAGCCGAGACGAGGACCGAGAAACATCGCACCGCAGTTCTATTTGTAGAATAGAATGTTAACACGGTTTATAAACCAGGCTAATTAAATGCAAATGCTTACAAATCACAAGCTAAAAGTCAATCTGACAAGTTGTCTAAACCAAATGCACTTGGTGGTCTATCCACAGGCGCGCTGAATGGAGGGTCTTGCGATAGTTAAAATCCAGTGCGGCGTTTTCTGCTTAAAACTCGCACTAATCCGTTACCACCTGGAGCCTGTCTTTGTCGTACAACATACCACCACCAGTTCAGAGAAGAGAGCATCACTACACCGTCCAGTTCCCAGTAGATCATACCGCCTTCCGACGACTCCCTCCCACTGCCCACACGTCCACCCTCGCACTACACAGCGGGTTTCTGTCTGCCAACTCACACTACACAGCGGGTTTCTGTCTGCCAACTCACACTACACAGCGGGTTTATGTCTGCCAACTCACACACAAAACATACCAGACACTCTGTGGCGGCTAGCCTGGTCGGCGACGGTGGCTGGCGGATTGCCTGATGCTCTGGCCAGTGATGGGAAGCTACGTCACCCTGCCGCCGGGCTTTGACGAGGCTGTGACGGCGCAGTTTCGGCTGACCCGCGCGGCCCGGTAGCCTCCGGTTACCTGGTAGCCTCCGGTAGCCTCCGGTAACCTCCGGTAGCCTCCGGTTACCCGGTAGCCTCCGGTAGCCGCTGCGGCCACTGGAGCGTGCAGTGGCGTGGTGGAGCGGCACACGTGGTCGGGGGGGGGGGGGGGGGGGGGGGGGTGAAGCTGTGTGGGCCCGGTCCCCGGCCATCAACTGGGTGTGACGGTAGACTAACCTGGCTGCGCCTGGCTGCGCCTGGCGGCTATCCAAGAGTCGACAACGGACAGGTGGTCCGTTATGGCCAGGATGACCGGCGCCGCAACACAGCCAATCATCCGGCACAGCAATGGGACATGATGACTCTCTTCTAAGTTCTAAGGATATGATGCAGAGATATGATGCTATCTGTTGACAAATTCTGAAAATGAAGAGCTAGCAGACAGCAGTCTCGCAGACTGAAGTTACCTTCTCGGGACTTGCAGGATCTGCCCTTGGCAGAATGCCGCGGCCTTCAGGGACAAATCACGCACCTGACAACGAACTGTCACTTCACTACAACGTTAACGACAGAACAGGCTGGCAGTATCGCAGTTCCGACACCAATAACTGGCAGCCGCCAGCCTCGCCAATGTCCACCTGTTGGCTGATGCACCCGGACCGTTCGGCCCGGGGCATATCACCCGCGGCCACAGCGAGACCGACGCGGAGGCCGAGTACCACCACCAACATCAAACACACCCATGGTGGCATGCCGTCCGTCCCAGCCGCGGCCGCAGCGGTCACGTGACCGGGCAGGCACGTCGGCCCGCGTGTTAACCACATGTTGCCAGGCATGTAGAGTCGGTTTACGAGACGAGAGTGGCGGGGTCCGCAGTGCAGCCGCCCGAGGCCCTCACCCAAAATAGACACGCTTTTCGGCGCTTGCACGGCTCGCTCCTGACACCGCTGACACCGCTCGGCAGCGTCCCGTGGCCGGCCGAGCGGTGATCCGGTGACACCGCTCGGCAGCGTCCCGTGGCCGGCGGGGCAGTGATCCGGTGACAGTGGCTATCTCCGGCCTGGCGAGCGTCTATATGCTCTATGCAGTGTGGTTCGTCTGCCAGCTGCTGCAGTGTGGTTCGTCTGCCAGCTGCTGCAGTGTGGTTCGCCTGCCCGCTGCTGCAGTGTGGTTCGTCTGCCAGCTGCTGCAGTGTGGTTCGCCTGCCCGCTGCTGCAGTGTGGTTCGCCTGCCCGCTGCTGCAGTGTGGTTCGCCTGCCCGCTGCTGCAGTGTGGTTCGTCTGCCCGCTGCTGCAGTGTGGTTCGCCTGCCCGCTGCTGCAGTGTGGTTCGCCTGCCCGCTGCTGCAGTGTGGTTCGCCTGCCCGCTGCTGCAGTGTGGTTCGCCTGCCCGCTGCTGCAGTGTGGTTCGCCTGCCCGCTGCTGCAGTGTGGTTCGCCTGCCCGCTGCTGCAGTGTGGTTCGCCTGCCCGCTGCTGCAGTGTGGTTCGCCTGCCAGCTGCTGCAGTGTGGTTCGTCTGCCCGCTGCTGCAGTGTGGTTCGCCTGCCCGCTGCTGCAGTGTGGTTCGCCTGCCCGCTGCTGCAGTGTGGTTCGCCTGCCCGCTGCTGCAGTGTGGTTCGCCTGCCCGCTGCTGCAGTGTGGTTCGCCTGCCAGCTGCTGCAGTGTGGTTCGTCTGCCCGCTGCTGCAGTGTGGTTCGCCTGCCCGCTGCTGCAGTGTGGTTCGCCTGCCAGCTGCTGCAGTGTGGTTCGTCTGCCCGCTGCTGCAGTGTGGTTCGCCTGCCAGCTGCTGCAGTGTGGTTCGTCTGCCCGCTGCGCATGTGCCGCTATCGGAACGCCGGGCACATCTGTTCCGAGTCACGTGACGTGTGGCGGGTCACAGAGCGGCTGAACGGACCAGGTCACGTGACCTGCCGTAAACGGCGGAGGCTGGTTGTTCTAGAACACTGTGTCGGTTGTTGACATCCATCATGCACCCATCATGCACCCACACCCACACCCCGGTCCTGACGGGGCCAAGTCGGTCACGAGCCAAGCTGTACCCGCATCGGGCCAGGTCCCGGCGGCAGGCTACGGCAGAATCGTCCCGGGCCTGACTTGATGTCAGTCGTAGCTGCGTCTGGCACCAGCCGACACTGCCTGGCGAGCCTCACTCGTCTGATCCGGCCAGCCGGAGAAGGAGTCGGTGTGGTGGCGGAGGGCACTGGAGGTGGTCAGATCTGGTGCCATGTCACCTTCTGCCTCCACCACCTGTCATCGGCGGATTCAGAACGGGAGTTGGGGGGAGGGGGAGGGGGAAAAATCCAAACAAGTCTCTCAGAATTCTGAAAACTCATCGGATATCGCTTGTTTATGCATTGATAGCTGATTTAATGCAAACTTTCCTTAGTACAAGTAGCTTAGATTTTCTTCTTATCCGGAAATGTTTCAATTTTGCGCCGATTTCAGGCGGTTGGGGGGGGGGGGCAATTGACCATTCTGCCCAACCGTAGATCCGCCACTGCCACCTGTCATGTGCAGGCGAAAACTGCAATACAAACGAGCTGTAATTACCGAGCGGGCGCCAAGCGCCCGTGAGGTTCTTCGGCAACTTACTATACAAATTTACATTTGACCCAGCCCGAACCGGACCGGACCGGACCGGACCGGACCGGACCGAACCGAACCGGCCCGACCCGGCGATACAGACGCTTTTCGGAAGCTAATAACTTTGCCACCACTGCCCCGATTGCGATCAGGTTTTCACCATTGGATAGGATCATCAAATCAATGTTGATTTTGGTATGGTGCGTTCTGATAGGGGTGGTACCACACGCAAACGTCGACATAAACACACACCATTTTTGATAAAAAATTACATTATTAATCTAAGCATTCGTTTTTATACGCTAAAGCATGCAGCGCTCAGGACCCTTTTGGCGGATTCGAGAAAGGAGATCATGAACAATATAACTTAATTTGTATGTAGTTTGTCCCAGGGAAGCAACAGATACCGCTCGCCGCTCGGTTACCGCCGATGAAGACATTTTACTGGTTTGTAAAGCAGAAAGTATAGCACGAAAACTTGAGACAACATTTTTCAAGCCTGATGTGTTGGTGCCCTAAGAAGCACATAGTTTTCGAAAAGCACCGAAGGCTTTCGAGGACGCATGTTCGAGGGTTTTGAATACAAACACCTTCAAGTGCTTATGTACAGCACTCATTCAAACATCCACAGGCGTCGTAGTATTTTTTTTCCTTTACTTTCAAACCAGCCGTACGGCTGTGAGGAGTGTCACCAGGGCGTACCACGTTTGTCTTTAGAATAAGACGCACCATTACATCTCTCTAACCGACCATAAGACGCACCATTACATCCCTCTAACCGACCATAAGACGCACCATTACATCCCTCTAACCGACCATAAGACGCACCATTACATCCCTCTAACCGACCATAAGACGCACCATTACATCCCTCTAACCGACCATAAGACGCACCATTACATCCCTCTAACCGACCATAAGACGCACCATTACATCCCTCTAACCGACCATAAGACGCACCATTACATCCCTCTAACCGACCATAAGACGCACCATTACATCCCTCTAACCGACCATAAGACGCACCATTACATCCCTCTAACCGACCATAAGACGCACCATTACATCCCTCTAACCGACCATAAGACGCACCATTACATCCCTCTAACCGACCATAAGACGCACCATTACATCCCTCTAACCGACCATAAGACGCACCATTACATCCCTCTAACCGACCATAAGACGCACCATTACATCCCTCTAACCGACCATAAGACGCACCATTACATCCCTCTAACCGACCATAAGACGCACCATTACATCCCTATAACCGACCATAAGACGCACCATTACATCCCTCTAACCGACCACCGAACCCTAAAGAGCTGATTCAAACCACGATCGATCGACCGAAACATTTCATCATTTTCCAGTGTCCACTGGTCTAAGATAACACAGCTCCGACTGAGCTGAGGTCCGTACTCCTCCACGGGCTCGGGCTCGGGCTCGGCATGGCGCGGGCGCGGCAGGCATGCTGCGCGAGCGTGCCGGGCCGCCGGAAAAGACGGCTGACGCAACGTGAGAGCGGCGGGGTCGATAGATGCCAGGGCAGCGGAGCATCCCGACACTGCCGACTCCGGGCCATACAATCCTGGCACCGCCGACTCCGGGCCACACAATCCTGGCACCGCCGACTCTGCCGACTCCGGGCCATACAATCCCGACACTGCAGACTCTGCCGACTCCGGACCACACAATCCTGGCACCGCCGACTCTGCCGACTCCGGGCCATACAATCCCGACACTGCCGACTCCGGGCCATACAATCCTGACACTGCCGACTCTGCCGACTCCGGGCCATACAATCCCGACACTGCCGACTCCGGGCCGTACAATCCCGACACTGCCGACCCCGGGCCATACAATCCCGACACTGCCGACACTGCCGACTCCGGGCCACACAATCCCGACACTGCCGACTCCGGGCCACACAATCCTGACACTGCCGACTCTGCCGACTCCGGGCTATACAATCCAGGCACCGCCGACACTGCCGACCCCGGGCCATACACTGCCGACACTGCCGACTCCGGGCCATACAATCCCGACACTGTCGACTCCGGGCCATTCAATCCTGGCAATCCCGGCAATCCCGACACTGCCGACACTGCCGACTCCGGGCCATACAATCCTGGCACCGCCGACTGCCGACTCCGGGCCATACAATCCTGGCACCGCCGACTCTGCCGACTCCGGGCCATACAATCCCGACACTGCAGACTCTGCCGACTCCGGACCACACAATCCTGGCACCGCCGACTCTGCCGACTCCGGGCCATACAATCCTAGCACCGCCGACTCTGCCGACTCCGGGCCATACAATCCTGGCACCGCCGACTCTGCCGACTCCGGGCCATACAATCCTGGCACCGCCGACTTTGCCGACTCCGGGCCATACAATCCCGACACTGCCGACTCCGGGCCGTACAATCCCGACACCGCCGACTCTGTCGACTCCGGGCCATACAATCCTGGCAACGCATACTCTGCCGACTCCGGGCCATACAATCCCGACACTGCCGACACTGCCGACTCCGGGCCACACAATCCAGGCACTGCCGACTCCAGGCCATACAATCCCGACACCGCCGACTCTGCCGACTCCGGGCCATTCAATCCTGGCACCGCCGACTTTGCCGACTCCGGGCCATACAATCCCGACAATCCCGACACTGCCGACTCCGGACCATACAATCCCGACACTGCCGACTCCGAGCCATACAATCCTGACACTGCCGACTCCGGGCCATACAATCCCGACACTGCCGACTCCGGGCCACACAATCCCGACACTGCCGACACTGCCGACTCCGGGCCATACAATCCCGACACTGCCGACTCCGGGCCATACAATCCCGACACTGCCGACACTGCCGACTCCGGGCCATACAATCCCGACTCTGCCGACTCCGGGCAGTACAATCCCGACACTGCCGACTCCGGGCCGTACAATCCTGACACTGCCGACACTGCCGACTCCGGGCCATACAATCCCGACACTGCCGACTCTACCGACTCCGGGCCATACAATCCTGGCAACGCCGACTCTGCCGACTCCGGGCCATACAATCCCGACACTGCCGACTGTGCCGACTCTGCCGACTCGGGGCCATACAATCCCGACACAGCCGACACAGCCGACACAGCCGACACAGCCGACACTGCCGACTACGGGCCACACAATCCTGGCACCGCCGACTCCGGGTCATACAATCCCGACACAGCCGACTCTGCCGACTCCGGGCCATAAAATCCTGGTAACGCCGACTCTGCCGACTCCGGACCATTCAATCCCGACACTGCCGACTCCGGGCCATACAATCCCGACACTGCCGACTCCGGGCCATACAATCCCGACACTGCCGACTCCGGGCCATACAATCCCGACACTGCCGACACCTCCGACTCCGGGCCATACAATCCCGACACTGCCGACTCCGGGCCATACAATCCCGACACTGCCGACTCCGGGCCATACAATCCTGACACTGCCGACTCTGCCGACTCCGGGCCACACAATCCAGGCACTGCCGACTCCGGGCCATACAATCCCGACTCTGCCGACTCCGGGCCATACAATCCCGACACTGCCGACTCCGGGCCACACAATCCTGGCACCGCCGACTCTGCCGACTCCGGGCCATACAATCCCGACACTGGCGACTCCGGGCCATACAATCCCGACACTGCCGACTCCGGGCCATACAATCCTGACACTGCCGACTCTGCCGACTCCGGGCCATACAATCCCGACACTGCCGACTCCGGGCCATACAATCCTGACACTGCCGACTGCCGACTCCGGGCCACACAATCCAGGCACTGCCGACTCCGGGCCATACAATCCCCACACTGCCGACTCCGGGCCATACAATCCCGACACTGCCGACTCCGGGCCACACAATCCTGGCACCGCCGACTCTGCCGACTCCGGGCCATACAATCCCGACACTGCCGACTCCGGGCCATACAATCCCGACACTGCCGACTCCGGGCCATACAATCCTGACACTGCCGACTCTGCCGACTCCGGGCCATACAATCCCGACACTGCCGACTCCGGGCCATACAATCCCGACACTGCCGACTCCGGGCCACACAATCCTGGCACCGTCGACTCTGCCGACTCCGGGCCATACAATCCCGACACTGCCGACTCCGGGCCATACAATCCCGACACTGCCGACTCCGGGCCATACAATCCTGACACTGCCGACTCTGCCGACTCCGGGCGATACAATCCCGACACTGCCGACTCCGGGCCATACAATCCCGACACTGCCGACCCCGGGCCATACACTGCCGACACTGCCGACTCCGGGCCATACAATCCCGACACTGCCGACTCCGGGCCATACAATCCCGACACTGCCGACTCCGGGCCATACAATCCTGACACTGCCGACACTGCCGACTCCGGGCCACACAATCCCGACACTGCCGACTCTGCCGACTCCGGGCCATACAATCCCGACACTGCCAACTCCGGGCCATACAATCCCGACACCGCCGACACTGCCGACTCCGGGCCATACAATCCCAACACTGCCGACTCCGGGCCATACAATCCTGACACTGCCGACACTGCCGACTCCGGGCCATACAATCCCGACACTGCCGACTCTGCCGACTCCGGGCCATACAATCCCGACACTGCCGACTCCGGGCCATACAATCCCGACACTGCCGACTCCGGGCCATACAATCCTGACACTGCCGACTCTGCCGACTCCGGGCCATACAATCCCGACACCGCTGACTCCCAGCCACCACCGGTACAGGCCCGGCAGGCCCGGCAAAACGAGACGATGGAACATGGGTAGTGCGAGATGGACGGCAGCAGGTCATCGATTCATCGATTCAGGAGGGAAACACAGAGGGTGCGACAGAGCTTCTAAGCAGTAGAGGTCCCAGTGGAGCGGGCAGCCGCTGGGGATGGGCAATTCCAGGTGTGTCCAGGTGTGTCCATACAGTTACGTCGCCCGCACCCACCCGCTTTAACGACTCGCCAATATCCGGCTGTCCGTCCACAATCGACTGCGACTGGACGTTCAAAAGAGACAGGCCGTCCACAGGAAGCAGGCAACAGGTCGGCACGGCCGCGTCAGTGACAGCCAGCGGCCAGTTACGGGGGCGCGGGGGCGGGCCGGAAGCGGCGGCTCACCATATCGGCCGGTTGACCTTTCCCCGGACACCAGCCCACACCGTGACCGGCGACATACAGTGTCACCCTGCACCGGCCGCCACCGCCAACACCGCCGATACGGCCTATCAGCGCCGACCGCCTACGCCCGTTCTCAGCGGCTTCCCCTGCCGGTGCACGGGTCCCTGTCCCTGCAGTCAGCCCAGTGTCCATGTCCCTGCAGATCCCTGTCAGCACCCACCAGTCAGCTCTGTCCCTGCAGTCAGCCCAGTGCCCATGTCCCTGCAGATCCCTGTCAGCACCCACCAGTCAGCTCTGTCCCTGCAGTCAGCCCAGTGCCCATGTCCCTGCAGATCCCTGTCAGCACCCACCAGTCAGCTCTGTCCCTGCAGTCAGCCCAGTGTCCATGTCCCTGCAGATCCCTGTCAGCACCCACCAGTCAGCTCTGTCCCTGCAGTCAGCCCAGTGCCCATGTCCCTGCAGATCCCTGTCAGCACCCACCAGTCAGCTCTGTCCCTGCAGTCAGCCCAGTGCCCATGTCCCTGCAGATCCCTGTCAGCACCCACCAGTCAGCCCTAGCCCCGACCCCACAGTGCCCTGTCAGCACCCATCGGTCCCTGTCCCTGCACCTGCCGTCAGTCCTGCCAAAGATACCCTGCCGGTGTTTTACCACCTCACACCCCGGGAGGAGCAGGCAGAAGCGGGCCTGCTGCGTTGTAGGTATGTATGCACCGCCTACGTGTTGATGTGCGTGTCAAAGCGCAGCGCAGCGCAGCGCAGGCAGCAGCTGGTCTTGGCCGCTCGGAGAGCAGACAGGTACAGGCCAACCCGGGCCGTCCACCAGCCGAGGAACACGCGTCTCCGCTGACACGACGGCCGCCTGCCGCCTGTGTTGACGCGTGAGCGTATGACGGGCGCCCTTGTGTTGATGCGACTTGTGAGCGTATGGCGGGCGGGGAGTACGAACATGCAGACAGCCAGTAATGGTGTGCAGCAGGCGGTCTTGTGATGGTGTGTGCAGCAGGCGGTCCTGTGATGGTGTGTGCAGCAGGCGGAGGGAGGTCCTGTGATGGTGTGTGCAGCAGGCGGTCCTGTGATGGTGTGCGCAGCAGGAGGTCCTGTGATGGTGTGTGCAGCAGGCGGAGGGAGGTCCTGTGATGGTGTGTGCAGCAGGCGGTCCTGTGATGGTGTGTGCAGCAGGCGGAGGGAGGTCGTGATGGTGTGTGCAGCAGGCGGAGGGCGGTCCTGTGATGGTGTGTGCAGCAGGCGGAGGGAGGTCCTGTGATGGTGTGTGCAGCAGGCGGAGGGCGGTCCTGTGATGGTGTGTGCAGCAGGCGGAGGGCGGTCCTGTGATGGTGTGTGCAGCAGGCGGTCCTGTGATGGTGTGTGCAGCAGGCGGAGGGAGGTCCTGTGATGGTGTGTGCAGCAGGCGGAGGGAGGTCCTGTGATGGTGTGTGCAGCAGGCGGAGGGCGGTCCTGTGATGGTGTGTGCAGCAGGCGGAGGGAGGTCCTGTGATGGTGTGTGCAGCAGGCGGTCCTGTGATGGTGTGTGCACACACAGCAGGCGGAGGGAGGTCCTGTGATGGTGTGTGCAGCAGGCGGAGGGCGGTCCTGTGATGGTGTGTGCAGCAGGCGGAGGGAGGTCCTGTGATGGTGTGTGCAGCAGGCGGTCCTGTGATGGTGTGTGCAGCAGGCGGAGGGAGGTCCTGTGATGGTGTGTGCAGCAGGCGGTCCTGTGATGGTGTGTGCAGCAGGCGGTCCTGTGATGGTGTGTGCAGCAGGCGGAGGGCGGTCCTGTGATGGTGTGTGCAGCAGGCGGAGGGAGGTCCTGTGATGGTGTGTGCAGCAGGCGGAGGGAGGTCCTGTGATGGTGTGTGCAGCAGGCGGAGGGCGGTCCCGTGATGGTGTGTGCAGCAGGCGGAGGGAGGTCCTGTGATGGTGTGTGCAGCAGGCGGTCCTGTGATGGTGTGTGCAGCAGGCGGTCCTGTGATGGTGTGTGCAGCAGGCGGAGGGATGTCCTGTGATGGTGTGTGCAGCAGGCGGTCCTGTGATGGTGTGTGCAGCAGGCGGAGGGAGGTCCTGTGATGGTGTGTGCAGCAGGCGGAGGGAGGTCCTGTGATGGTGTGTGCAGCAGGCGGAGGGCGGTCCTGTGATGGTGTGTGCAGCAGGCGGAGGGAGGTCCTGTGATGGTGTGTGCAGCAGGCGGAGGGCGGTCCTTTGATGGTGTGTGCAGCAGGCGGTCCTGTGATGGTGTGTGCAGCAGGCGGAGGGAGGTCCTGTGGTGGTGTGTGCAGCAGGCGGAGGGAGGTCCTGTGATGGTGTGTGCAGCAGGCGGTCCTGTGATGGTGTGTGCAGCAGGCGGAGGGAGGTCCTGTGATGGTGTGTGCAGCAGGCGGAGGGCGGTCCTGTGATGGTGTGTGCAGCAGGCGGAGGGAGGTCCTGTGATGGTGTGTGCAGCAGGCGGAGGGAGGTCCTGTGATGGTGTGTGCGTGTGGCGGGCGGGTAGAGAGCGGGGAACATGCAGACTCCCTGTGTTGGTATGTACCGCTGGCGAGAGGAAACATGCCGACCCTGAGACAGAAACTGGTTGCGGTGCCGCAGGAGCCTGCCGAACACGCTGCACTATACACGCACCAGCCGTTCGCGGCCGCTTGTCGGTATAACATCACACAGACCCACGAGACCCACGTGGGTCTGTGTGCCCCCCCGTATACCTGGGCCCTACCCCGTTTCCACAAGACCAACCCCAAGATATTCCCTTCGTAGTCAAAAAGATCCGCAGGACCCGTAGGTGCCCGGGTTTAAAGGGACACTCCCACCTTAACATTAGTTTGAGTTGAGATAGCCATGTTGTTGGATTTGCATTGAAATTAAGTAGGGTAGAAGTTAAAAACCACATAAGTCTAATCGAAAATAAATTCGAGCTTGGTCTTGACAATTGTAACGAATAAGCCCTACGTGTATTTGAATAGGGGCTTAAAGCCGATGACGTCACCTCTCTTTACCAAATGGTGATGATAGTCGACTTGTTTTAAGGTGAACCTTGGAGATATTTGCTACGTTTTAATGGTTTGGTAATTTGTTTGTGTTGTATTCAAAGCGCCAGAATTGTCTCGAAATAATTGTGCCCATACTTTGGCAGCGTACAGGTTTTCTGTGTAGCTCTCTAGAGCTCAATATGACGTTATCAACACAAATATTAAAACTTAACTTGTTATGAAATTGAGCACTGCTCGCGAGAAACAAATGTCATAATCGTGCTCGGCAGCAATTACTTCATATTTTGCACCACAAGCGGCGTACATTTGACAACTGTTGGGAATGTGGTCCCTTTAAGCTAAATTGGTTATTGCGGCTTATTATGGCAAACTCTACCATTCGCGGAAAGCAAAGGCTGAAGTGCCGCTCGTCTATCAGCGGCGTGGCGGGTTCGCGGTGGCGACTCATCATTGCCGCCCGAAGATTGCCCTGAAGATAACCAGGGGCTTCCTACCGTAAGCACCCTCAGATCACAGGGCGCCGGTGCAGGGATCCCCCTGGCCGTAAGTGACAGGGTCGCTGGGCGCACCACGGCCCAAGGGGCACGGTACCGCTGGGAGTTCAATGTATGCAAATAGAAAAGCACAGCATTTCAAAATTGACATTGACAAACGTGACAAACAAAAAACAAAAGCAGCTGCTTTGCAAGCTTTAGTTCCAGCCGATAACAGGTAAATGCTGTACACATGTCGACCGCGCAGCTGCTTTGCAAGCTTTAGTTCCAGCCGATAACATCCGATCTGCCAGTTAGCATCGGCTGCTGGCTGCTGCCGACCCCAGTTTCAGAGTTTCTGGTCCAGTGTGTCAGCCGACCGTGTGGTGGTGGTGGTCCGTGTGGTGAGGATGTCTAGCTCAGGATTGCCGTCTCTAAGGCGCTTTCCGCTGGAATTCCGGGAAATCGGGACTGAGCGGCCCGGAGGACAGTCTCTATTGAAAGTATCTATCCACTGTGGTGGTGGCGCTACCCGTCACGACCGAGGTATAGCAGTCAAGTTTGAGAGTCACTGGATTGCCTGACCCGAGGATCACGGAATGCAAGGGGAGCCAGCTGTTAGAGGATTCCAGGAATCGCATGCCCCCGATACTAGGCTGGCACAAGCTTACTTGGTTGTGTCGTTTTGTTTGGAATCTGTAAGAGTCTTGAGACAGACGTTCGGTCACAAGGCAAGCCGGATAAATGTCTTATTTGCATACATTCTAAAAAGATTAAGCATAAGATAATTTTGTCGAGCCCATTTTAACCCTCGCCTTGGTAGCAAGAGTCATTTCGACCCCCCCCCGCGTTTTTCGGGAATATCGGGAAACCGGCAGCGCGCAGTTCCGCCAAATTTGGCACAGCTGTTCGAGCATCAATTGCACATAATGTGTGAGTTTTGACCTCGGGTCATCTCAGGTCAGGTCACCAGGTCATGTCAAGTGACCTTACTTCCAAAAATGTGTGTGGTCGTGCCAAAGCCAGAGTTTGACCGAACGATTTGAAACTCACAGAAGTTAATCAGGGCATACACCTCTACAATTAGTTTATCTCGGATTTTTTTTTACGAACCAACAATGAATGCATGACCTCGAAACCCGCTCAAAAAGGCACCGAAACTCCGTCTAGGGCCGCTGCAACTCGGCACGTATCAGTACCGCACCGGCGTCATGACGTCACTGAATTCACGTGCCTTTGTGAGCATGGAGCCTCCGTCCAGGAGAATCCCCCATAAATATTAATATTTGAGCGGCGGCGGCGTCTGTAGTTTCGAGCTGGGAAAACACAGCGAACAATCTGTGTGTAATTCACGTGCCTTTATGCATAGGGAACCTCCATTCAGGAGAAATTCGTTAAATTAGAAGTGCGTTAAATGGCTATAGCTATGTGTCGGAGATGGGTTGGTTGGAGTTGGAGATGCAAGTCCGACAAGTCCGACAAGTCCGACAAGTCCGACAAGTCCGACAAGTCCGACAAGTCCGACAAGTCCGACAAGTCCGACAAGTCCGACAAGTCCGACAAGTCCGACAAGTCCGACAAGTCCGACAAGTCCGACAAGTCCGACAAGTCCGACAAGTCCGACAAGTCCGACAAGTCCGACAAGTCCGACAAGTCCGACAAGTCCGACAAGTCCGACAAGTCCGACAAGTCCGACAAGTCCGACAAGTCCGACAAGTCCGACAAGTCCGACAAGTCCGACAAGTCCGACAAGTCCGACAAGTCCGACAAGTCCGACAAGTCCGACAAGTCCGACAAGTCCGACAAGTCCGACAAGTCCGACAAGTCCGACAAGTCCGACAAGTCCGACAAGTCCGACAAGTCCGACAAGTCCGACAAGTCCGACAAGTCCGACAAGTCCGACAAGTCCGACAAGTCCGACAAGTCCGACAAGTCCGACAAGTCCGACAAGTCCGACAAGTCCGACAAGTCCGACAAGTCCGACAAGTCCGACAAGTCCGACAAGTCCGACAAGTCCGACAAGTCCGACAAGTCCGACAAGTCCGACAAGTCCGACAAGTCCGACAAGTCCGACAAGTCCGACAAGTCCGACAAGTCCGACAAGTCCGACAAGTCCGACAAGTCCGACAAGTCCGACAAGTCCGACAAGTCCGACAAGTCCGACAAGTCCGACAAGTCCGACAAGTCCGACAAGTCCGACAAGTCCGACAAGTCCGACAAGTCCGACAAGTCCGACAAGTCCGACAAGTCCGACAAGTCCGACAAGTCCGACAAGTCCGACAAGTCCGACAAGTCCGACAAGTCCGACAAGTCCGACAAGTCCGACAAGTCCGACAAGTCCGACAAGTCCGACAAGTCCGACAAGTCCGACAAGTCCGACAAGTCCGACAAGTCCGACAAGTCCGACAAGTCCGACAAGTCCGACAAGTCCGACAAGTCCGACAAGTCCGACAAGTCCAACAAGTCCCACAAGTCCAACCAACAAGTCAGAAAAGTAAAAAAGTTATCCATCTCTCAATCAAATCACCATCCATCTATCGGGATGCAATCTATCGGGATTGCGAATATATGGGATTGCGACGCGGAGCGAGCACAAGGCGCTAGTCTGCAACCCCTTTCAGCGCTCAGCCGGCAGTGATGTAGCTTGGATGCGATTAGTTACTTTCATACTTCGCAAAATATGATAGCATTTAGTATAACATATATCCTATACTTGCAATACAAACGCTATGCAGTGGGATGGCAACTACTCAAACAGTCCCGTTATTGAACACAAATTAGGCAGAAGTTTTATATTCAGTCGAGCATTTCAATTAAGCATAGCCGTTATTACGAGCGAGCGCCAAGCGCTCGCGAGTCCTCACTGAATACGGGATTTTTTTCTCTCACATATAAGCGGCCGACCCGACCCGACCCGACCGACCATAACGCTTTTGAGGAGCTTATATCTTTGAAATCCCGCATCCAATTGACAAGCGATCTTCGCCATCTGAGTCTTCGCCATCTGCTATATATATACATATATATATATATATATATATATATATATATATATATATATATATATATATATATATATATATATATATATATATATATATATATATATATATATATATATATATATATATATATATATATATATATATATATATATATATATATATATATATATATATATATATATATATATATATATATATATATATATATATATATATATATATATATATATATATATATATATATATATATATATATATATATATATATATATATATATATATATATATATATATATATATATATATATATATATATATATATATATATATATATATATATATATATATACTCAATAAATTATGCTATTGACATGTTTCGTCTCACGTGAGCGGTCAGCATGGCACGTGGCACGTGCCGCGTCAGTGGTATCAGCATTCAGAACACGTTATCCTGCTATAGCTGAGAAACGGCTGGACCGATCAAGCTGAAATTTGGTGTGTGGTTTGAGACCACACTACTTTTGAGACCACACTACTGGCAAGGTCGCGCAAGTCAAACTTGGTCACACTGCATGTGCGCACGTGCACACACCTGTTATGTAACTCAGAAACGGCTGGAATGATTAAGCTGAAATTTGGCGTGTGGTTTGAGACCACAACACTGGCAAGTCAAACTCTGGGTCACACTGCACATGCGCACGTGCACACCCCTGTTCCGTAACTCTTCCTTGCTATAGAGTTTCTACGGGCTCGCTCGTCCTTCGCCGATTAAGGCGTCTTACTGGTCGTATAGCTTAACCGCATGCTTTCGTGAACTTTATACAACCGAGCTGCAAGTTATTGAATTTGCAATACCTGTATTAGCATCAGCATTTAGGAGCAACACATAAAGAATCAACTTTGCAGGAGTCAAGCCCATCTGTCGTAGCAGTTGGTTAAATAATTATTTTACGACAAAAATAATAACTTAAACACTACAGCGTAATAACCCTCTTGTTTTGTGCCGTATGAGTCATGAATTGATAAATATATCGGATGTTGACAAGTCAATTGTTTTTTTTTTGTATTACACAAACAGGAACAAATGCAATATTTATACCACGTCGTGTGGGCCAAGGGTAAACAAATTGCACTCTACTCTTTCACAATCACGCAGTGGCCTGGAACACGTCAAAGCGATGGACATTGTGGTGGGGCGGGGAAGAGAGGGGCGGGTGACACGACCTTTGACCGGTCACCTCCCCTCTCGACCGGACTAGCCATCAGGCGCTCCAAATGTGCTGGTGCTCTCAAACTGTTGTGGTTAGTTCGGCGGGGCGCCGCACGCAGTGGATATATACTGTCAAGAGAGACTGTACCCCCTACAGCATTACAATGACAGCAATCGAAGCGCGAATCCGGGCAATCTTTCAATTTATATATACATATATTCATAGGCGTATGAACCGATGGGGGGGGGGGGGGTCAGGGATCCACGGTCCCTCACTTTGCGACCATTTTTTATATAAAATATTTTAGTTTACTTGGTGAGGGACATTTTTAATGGTAAAAGGTTCACCAAGGCGAGAAGAAACCAAACATGCGAATACATCTTGCATAGAGGGGCTGAGTTTCTCTCAAGACGTGTTCAAAGTTTCACTACTCCCCTCCCCAATCTTCGTAAAGTTCCTAAATCCCTGCATATATTTCCTTAGTTATTTATATTATATATTTTATATGTGAGAAACGAAATCAGCATAATTGCAGTGAGGTTCTCTCAGTCTCAGGAAAAAGGTGGCTTTTGTTTTGAAGGTGCTCGCGGCAGCGCACTTCTCCGTTAATACCACTTGGAAATGTGTGGGTAGCCATTACATTATGTACTTAAGGGATTTATTTAATGCACCCTCCCACCAGAGTGTAGATGGTTTTAAGTACCTTTCCTGATCCCAGTGAACTGCCGGGTGCTATAAAAAGTGGAGGCGCCTTATCTGAACTGGCTGGCGGCGGCTCGATGGCACTCAGCCAGCACTCTCTCTGCCTCTGCCGAGGAGCAGCGCCACCACAGCTCTGCGATAACTCGGGCCCCTCGCGATGGCGG
Source organism: Chirona hameri (assembly GCA_036785665.1). Classification (NCBI taxonomy): domain Eukaryota; kingdom Metazoa; phylum Arthropoda; class Thecostraca; order Balanomorpha; family Balanidae; genus Chirona; species Chirona hameri. The sequence continues at coordinate 219,953 of JAXIVJ010000347.1, read as the reverse complement.
GAGGTCGGTGTCACCACTCACAATCAGCCCCCACAGTCCCGCCAGTTATTCAAACAAACCTGGCCGTACTCCGTCCTTTGGCTCAGTCACAACCAAGCTAATTTAGCAATAACACCATCAACTGGATGTCGCCAAAGAGCGTCATTGACACAAAATCGATGTGAAATAAAGGAACATTATACATTCTATTAACAATATTATTCAATTTTAGTTTAAATAACAATATCATTCGGTTGCGGATTTGCAGATGAACGTGACGATCACGTGCCTGTCAAAATCCCCGAAAGCATCAGCCAAGGAACGGGGGAACGAGCCTTCCATCGCACCTTCTATTGCAACACCACTGCATGACTAATACCTCCCACTGCAGACCTTCTGCAACAAGTTCGTTCATGAGTCGTTTAACGGCGACAATTGTCGATTGACCCCGGCTATATTACACATACAGCCGACAGCTGATGACCGCGACCGACGAGGAAAACAAACAGCAGCTCACTATCGTCGCCACGCGACAGCCGCCGTCCGCGACAAAGGACCGGCAGCAGCCGCCACGTTCCTCAGGCGGTACCGTACACTGAGACAGCACGCGCCACGGCACCTGACACTGGGGTAGTATGGGCCCGACACCTGTCAAGGGACGGCTCGTGTCGGTCAGACACATGCCATATGGTTCGGGGGAGGAGGGCGATAACTGTCACGGGGGGCTCATTTCCGCCCGACACCTGTCAAGGGACGGATCGTGTCGGGCCGACACCTGTCACGGAGGTAGCTCGTGCCGGCCAGACACCTGTCACGGAGGTAGCTCGTGTCGGCCAGACACCTGTCACGGAGGTAGCTCGTGTCGGCCAGACACCTGTCACGGAGGTAGCTCGTGTCGGCCAGACACCTGTCACGGAGATAGCTCGTGTCGGCCAGACACCTGTCACGGAGGTAGCTCGTGTCGGCGGCGGACGTCGGCGGATCAAAGACGGGACCAATAACACGATAGATGACGCGATGATGACGCGATAGCCACCTCCGTTTGGTTTGCGCCAGACAGCGTGCCTAGCGCCAGGTGTCACCGATAGCCATAGTCACATATTTGGACCAATGACGTAGTACGAAAGAGGCTCTGAGAGCAGTGCTCAGAGTGGTGAGGCTGTTACATAGGCAGAAGGTGGTTGCCAGGCCAGGAACGGAAAAACGAGAACACGAGACACTCCACAAAACAAAGTCTATAGACGTCTATCAAACCGACAGTTCAATGGACCAGGCTGTGTTTGAAACACAAGCTTGGCTCTACGACCATGGGGTAGGGGAAGTCACACCGAGTCTAGAGACAAAGTCATGTATACCTTGGTGGTCCGTTAGCGCACCAGCATTATAGGATAAACGTTTCATTTGGTGCCACAAATATTGTCACAAGGCAATGGTCACAAGGCAATGTTCACAAGGCAATGGTCACAAGGCAATGGCCACAAGGCAATGGTCACAAGGCAATGGTCACAAGGCAATGGTCACAAGGCAATGGTCACAAGGCAATGGTCACAAGGCAATGGTCACAAGGCAATGGTCACAAGGCAATGGTCACAAGGCAATGATCACAAGGCAATGGTCACAAGGCAATGGTCACAAGGCAATGGTCACAAGGCAATGGTCACAAGGCAATGGTCACAAGGCAATGGTCACAAGGCAATGGCATGTGACCATTCCGAGCACGATTCAGTTTAACTTATCCAAACAATAAGAGAATCGGCACAACAACTTCTGTGTGGGGGACAACTCGCTCATCTCATTAATGCACAACAAATAACGGCAACGGGGCAACTAATATCTATTCAGGGGCGCAGGAACTATGTTCAAGTTGGGGGGGGGGGGGGGGGGGGGCGGAGGCATTCTGAAGTCGATTCTTTCCATGCAACGCCCATAGGCGTAATGTTAACATCCAAAATGTTGGGGGCCCTGCACATTGACATTGTATTCACGGTATGCAGAGTAAAGGGCAAAGCAACATTAATTGCCGTGCATCTCTTATGCATTTTAGGTACCCCTTCCCTTGCTCAGCTTAGCTCAGCTTAGCTCAGCTTAGCTCAGCTTAGCTCAGCTTAGCTCAGCTCAGCTTAGCTCAGCTTAGCTCAGCTTAGCTCAGCTTAGCTCAGCTTAGCTCAGCTTAGCTCAGCTTAGCTCAGCTTAGCTCAGCTTAGCTCAGCTTAGCTCAGCTTAGCTCAGCTTAGCTCAACTTAGCTCAGCTTAGCCTAGCTCAGCTCAGCTCAGCTTAGCTCAGCTTAGCTCAGCTTAGCTCAGCTTAGCTCAGCTTAGCTCAGCTTAGCTCAGCTTAGCTCAGCTTAGCTCAGCTTAGCTCAGCTTAGCTCAGCTCAGCTCAGCTCAGCTTAGCTCAGCTAAGCTTAGCTCAGCTTAGCTCAGCTCAGCTTAGCTGAGCTAAGCTGAGCTCAGCTCAGCTTAGCTCAGCTCAGCTTAGCTCAGCTTAGCTCAGCTTAGCTCAGCTTAGCTCAGCTTAGCTCAGCTTAGCTCAGCTTAGCTCAGCTTAGCTCAGCTTAGCTCAGCTTAGCTCAGCTTAGATCAGCTTAGCTCAGCTTAGCTCAGCTTAGCTCAGCTTAGCTCAGCTCAGCTTAGCTCAGCTTAGCTCAGCTTAGCTCAGCTTAGCTTAGCTCAGCTTAGCTCAGCTTAGCTCAGCTTAGCTCAGCTTAGGCTTAGCTTAGCTCAGCTCAGCTCGGCTCGACTCGACTCGGCTCGGCTCGGCTCGGCTCGGCTCGTCAGCCCCTCCCCCTCCCCCAGAGGGACCACCTCGATCGTCTGATCGACTTTTATGCAATCATACAAGAGCTCCGCCACGTTCCGAAAATTTGGGGGGGACAGAGGCTTTGCAGTCGATTCTTTCCATGCAACGCCCATGGCGTAATGTTAGAAGTCCAAAAATATGGGGGGGGCACGTCCCCCGTGACGGAGCACGTCCCCCGTGACGGAGCACGTCCCCCGTAACGAAGCACGTCCCCCGTGACGGAGCACGTCCCCCGTGACGGAGCACGTCCCCCGTGACGGAGCACGTCCCCCGTGACGGAGCACGTCCCCCGTAACGGAGCACGTCCCCCGTGACGGAGCACGTCCCCCGTGACGGAGCACGTCCCCCGTGACGGAGCACGTCCCCCGTGACGGAGCACGTCCCCCGTGACGGAGCACGTCCCCCGTGACGGAGCACGTCCCGTGACGGAGCACGTCCCCCGTGACGGAGCACGTCCCCCGTGACGGAGCACGTCCCCCGTGACGGAGCACGTCCCCCGTGATGGAGCACGTCCCCCGTGACGGAGCACGTCCCCCGTGACGGAGCACGTCCCCCGTGACGGAGCACGTCCCCCGTGACGGAGCACGTCCCCCGTGACGGAGCACGTCCCCCGTGACGGAGCACGTCCCCCGTGACGGAGCACGTCCCCCGTGACGGAGCACGTCCCCCGTGACGGAGCACGTCCCCCGTGACGGAGCACGTCCCCCGTGACGGAGCACGTCCCCCGTGACGGAGCACGTCCCCCGTGACGGAGCACGTCCCCCGTGACGGAGCACGTCCCCGTGACGGAGCACGTCCCCCGTGACGGAGCACGTCCCCCGTGACGGAGCACGTCCCCCGTGACGGAGCACGTCCCCCGTGACGGAGCACGTCCCCCGTGACGGAGCACGTCCCCCGTGACGGAGCACGTCTCCCGTGACGGAGCACGTCCCCCGTGACGGAGCACGTCCCCCGTGACGGAGCACGTCCCCCGTGACGGAGCACGTCCCCCGTGACGGAGCACGTCCCCCGTGACGGAGCACGTCCCCCGTGACGGAGCACGTCCCCCGTGACGGAGCACGTCCCCCGTGACTGAGCACGTCCCCGTGACGAAGCACGTCCCCCGTGACGGAGCACGTCCCCCGTGACGGAGCACGTCCCCCGTGACGGAGCACGTCCCCCGTGACGGAGCCCCTGCACTCATACATCATTCCGTGCCGGCTTGGCTACGTCCCCATCAACAGCACCGACCTAAGACAACGGGGGGGGGGGGGATACCGCTGAGACTTGACTTTCCGAACAATGGCCAGAACGTGACAGTAATGAGACACAAATTGTAAACAAATCGTAAGGCGGAACCTCCAAATTTCCAACATCCGCAATTTCTGCAGTGATTTGGGGAAGGAAATCTGATACTTTTCCAAAAATTAAACCAAAAACTTTTTAAAACCTCCCAAAAAAGTGTGTGCGTATTCAGGTTACAACCCCGCCACCGATACCATCGTCATCGGGGCCATGGATATCCCTGGGACACTAAAACACGTTATGCAAAAGACGGCAGTACTTTAGACTGAGACTTGAGCCCAGTTTCCCATAAACACATACGCAACGATACAAAGTACCTTTTTAACATACGACCCGGGAGTCTCGGTCCTCGACCGACACCAAGACCATATCTGTACAGGAAATACGACTGACGATTCATCAACTTTCCACATCATAATATATGCACATATTGGCATATATGCAAATAGGTTGTGTAGACACGCGTACAAAAAAATACGCAAAAATTACTGGTATATGCATTACAAAACTGGTACTGGTACTGGTATTACTGGTATATGCATTACAAAACTGGTACTGGTACTGGTATTACTGGTATATGCATTACAAAACTGGTACTGGTACTGGTATTACTGGTATATGCATTACAAAACTGGTACTGGTACTACTGGTATATGCATTACAAAACTGGTACTGGTACTGGTATTACTGGTATATGCATTACAAAACTGGTACTGGTACTGGTATTACTGGTATATGCATTACAAAACTGGTACTGGTACTGGTATTACTGGTATATGCATTACAAAACTGGTACTGGTACTGGTATTACTGGTATATGCATTACAAAACTGGTACTGGTACTGGTATTACTGGTATATGCATTACAAAATGTGTTACGCTGCTGGCGAACAATTTGTTCCGCTAACTTAGATCGTGGAACCACTTCTCTGACACTGCCGCTTAGGGATGCAAATTTCAGGACCACAGAGTCGAGCGCCGGGCCCAAATTCAGGCCCGGCGGGCCTGGAGCTGTGCCTGAACTCAGGCTTCCCGGTCCCATGCCGGGCTCAGCACAAGTTCACATGTTCGGGGGTTAAAATATTGTTTAATGTATAATGAAGTAGACATGCAGATTGCTGGCTGCCGGGCCTGGCGGGTGCTGCCACACGTGACCGGGCTTGATGCCGGGGCCGTGATCGATGTGTGTCAGCACGTTTTTCAGCACCAATCACGGCCCAGTATTCTGCCTGCCTACCAATCACGACCCAGTATTCTGCCTTCGTCATGTAGGCAGAATGATGTGACCACAAACGTAGCCATGCTCAGGCCGTGCTGACAAAACGTGCTGACGCACATCGATCAGGGCCCGGTGCCAACTCATTTATGAGCGGTGGCGGTTCCTGTTTTTGGCGATTTTTGTTATCCTCTCTAATAGCGCTGCTTACCGTGGTGGCTGCCCAGCCGGGGATCCAAGGGGGACTGGCGGCGGCGATCCAGTGGGGCGCAGTGCTGCGCCGCTAGCGCGGTCACCAACACTCACACAGCGCAACGGGCGGCAGACCGGCACCACGCACACGGAGTGGGCGGTACCTATCGGCAGCAGGGCTGGGGCGCGACTGACGCCCGCCGCCACCCGCCGGCCGCCGTACGCCGCCCGGCCGACCGTAGTATGACTCACGCGGCCTAAAGAATGCGACGACCTTCAGGGCAGGCCGGCACAGGGTGGCTGGCCGGCCCTGGGCGGCGCCGGGCCGGCCAGCCGGGCCCAGCCGACAGCCATCCTGTAACGTGAGCCGCCGGCACGAGCCGGCGTCACACTACACAGGTAAGGATGGGATTCGTGCGCGTACCACACACGCGTATAGGAGAGGTTACTTGAGAAACTCGGGCGGCAAGAAATCACTGACCACCACTGCCGGGCCAGGCCACTCACCCACGGCGGGGCGTGAGCGTACGTAAGTTAAATACCGTGGATGGTACACGGAGAACTGGGCATGTATATCCACAGAATCTGCGGTCCTAGTACAATGAACAGATACCTAGGGCCGGGAAAACACAGAAACTCGTAGGCAGGGTTGGAAAAATTGCCGTTTGCTGGTATACAGGGATACCAGGAGATTTTGTACTCTGGAATTGTGACTGGAAAGAATGCACTTTTTTACTATTTGAATAAGTAATACATATTCTTAGAAACATACCAAACTCATATAAATATTTGTGTTCCCAGGCACAGCAGACATCAATGAGAAAAAAATGGAGCGACATCAAGCAGAAAAGGATTTCCAACCTCCAAGAACGAAGTGTCTCTAAACTGAAACCTTTGGTCAGCAAGCTGAAGTACCAGCACCTACATTGTGTTATTCCAATGCATGTTTCAAAAGAACATATTTATGTTTTAAATATAAACATGATATATAATGCAGTCTTCTGTCTGAGAACAAACTGATCACAAATTATGGGTTAATCCAGACCAGTTAATCATTAGCAAATACTGAACCATGCGAGTAGGCGTAGGCCCAAAGTTAAAACACAACTCTTCCTTAAGACAGAGTACATGTCGCTTATCTGGAAAAGCGTCAGCCAGTAGTGTTAAAAATCGAAAGAAAAAAAACTAAACACCTACCAATCTCATTCAACAATCACACACCGCCGTAGACACACAGCACTACACAATTCAAAATAGCGTACCACGAGACGTCCTGCGCTGAAAATGTCTCTTATCTTCCTTCAGAAGAGATCAGCACAATATTACACTGCTGAGTACTTGCTTCTACGAGTACCTTGTGGTTTCCCCTTGTCGGAAAAGCTCATGGTACCTGGTATTCGTTGAGAACAAGTCCTAGCAAATCATCACTTTTTAAAAGGTTAAATGATCAGTGCAATGGTATGAAAAGAACGTGCTTGCCTTCCTGATGCCAATGGTACCCCATTTTTAGGGGGTAAGACGACAACCGTTTTTAGGCGTAAATAGCTAATCAGAATCCTTGTACTCAGTGTCTAGAATACCAGGTCACCAGGTGCATACCAGTGAAGTTTTATGTCCGATATATCTATCAATCGGGCTCGTTCGAGTCTAAATTAACTAAATATAAATGAAAAATGTTTGGCCTTATAAAAAAACTGAAATTTAAGAGCATCCGACACGTGAAAGAGGTCGTATAACACTGTCTAAGACATACTCAGCGCTCTTCTCAGTTGCTTCTCGTCAACTCTCAACTCGAGCTCAACGCTGATTGGTTCGTGCCCACACCGTGCACATGTCTTGAGGACAACACTATTACACCGCAAGTCAAGCGCCACGCAGGGTAGTAGTATTGCAGGGCTCCACGCGCTCTCTCGTGTTTTGCGACTATGATGCGCCATGAACGTATTTCAATGTCATGACCGTGATTATTTGGGCCTTAAGCCTTGGCCGTATTTCGTTCGCACCACACCGTGATCCAGGCATTTCAATTTGTCGTCTTGTAACAGGTTAGTGGCTTGTTGGTCACCGAAGGTTAAAAATACAGGTTTTCTGGTCACACGTACTAAAGTACTTCTTCAGTTTACTACCGCCCAGTGTCCTAGCATTGGTAAATTTGGATGGAAAACGACACCCTATGGATTTTTCCGCTCTCTTTCCCGAGTTTGACTGGGATTTTCCACTCCTTATTTTAAAATGCATTGGATAATTGGAACCCTCATACTGATTAATGGATGTAATGATGGGGACAGCCTGTGTAGGGAAAGACAGGTAAGAATTGGCATGTATGTATGTATGTATGTATTAACGTAAACAGACCGTTCCACACGACAGGGTTATTCTTCGGTCTTCCATACATGAACATAAAAATGAGTGAGCTAAAACAGTAAAAAGTGAGCTAAAACAGTTTGCCCTGTTTTGCATAGGTACCTAATAACTAATTCTGGTGAGCGGGTAATTGGATGTTGATAAAATAAAGTACATATGTTATTTGGTTGAATTTTTCGCTCTTTGTTTATTTTTAGCCAGAATTTTCCACTCCGCACCCCAGCTCCAAGGCAATCCTAGGACCCTGCTTCAGCCTGTGTACTAGTTAGGGCACATAGCATTGTCTCTGGGGCCCTTTATTACCATACAGCCTAATCTGTAACTGCCATGAATATAATCCTATTTGTAATTATGTACTCAATTTTTCCAAGAAAATTTTCTCAGTATACCAGCAAAAACAAGTACATTTCCAACCCTGCTCGTAGGGTAAACCACCGCATCCATTAGCAGATAGAAGAGTTGGTGTCCCCAAATGATCAAGGTGTTTTTTTTGCATTGGGCGCCAGGCAGGGTAAATCAGACTCACACAGAAGTCATGATTGGAATCATCCATAAATATTCCCTTTGACAGCCCAGGGGCTGCTAATGACTTTATTTCGTTCGGTGCATCCAAGCATGCGGCATGTTAAGCACTTCGATGAGCATTGGAGCAGAGCATGGGGACGGCATGCTGAGCACTTCGATGAGCATTGGAGCAGAGCCCTCGTATCTCAAAGCCGCGAACGACAAGGCAAGTTCGGAGGTCCCGAGCCTCTACCATTTGGAGCAGAGCCCTCGTATCTCAAAGCCGCAAATGACAAGGCAAGTTCGGAGGTCCCGAGCCTCTACCATTTGGAGCAGAGCCCTCGTATCTCAAAGCCGCGAACGACAAGGCAAGTTCGGAGGTCCCGAGTCTCTACCATTTGCTAGCCCTATCAAATCCAGGGACGGATCCAGACAATCGTCAGGGGGAGGGGGTCATCAATTGTAGTGGTGCCCCTACCTATACCCAAATCTGAAAACTCAACGGATTTAGTCCACTATATTTTGAGTGCGCCTATTTCAGCATCTTTTTGTAAAACTGACAAAACGTTGGCTATAGGTATTTGCAATATCAGTCGTAACCTTTGTATCATTTAAAGTGCCTCGAATGGTGCTACAATATATAATGTGTACAGTCAAGGGCGGCCCTGCAGACGGCGTATGATGAGCGGGGTGGGGGAGGGGCAACTTGACCAAGAGGGTAGTCGAGGTTTGTGACCCAGTGTTCTGAAATTACTTTTTGAATATGCTAACCTGGTAACAAAACTGCAAAACAAAATGTGAAGAGGTAACAAAAATAAGAAAACCAAAATTTATCTTAATTTTGCTCACGTACTACACAAATATGAAATAAGTGATCATCCAGAGGTGAAACTCCTCATCAAGATTGTAAGGAATATGACATAAGTTGATACAATTCAATATTTTTTCAATGTTAGCATAACCACATACAAACTAATTTCCTATTGACATTTTTTCATTTTGAAATATACATTTCATAACATAACCAAGATATACACAATTCAGCAAGCATAGTGATCCAGTTCACAGTTCAACTCAAGATTGTAAGGAATATGACAAAGATGATATAATTAAATAGTTTGCTCACAGTTGTAAACACATTTCAGGCAGCATTGCATTACAAAGTAGGATGCAGAAGCATACCCATATTTATACATATAGCAACCACACAAAGTTCATAAATGTGTTATGAGGTGATCTGAGAAAGACTAGTGAATTCCAAAATATCCATGCAAAAATATAGTTCAACTATTAGCCTATCATGTGAAAAAACTGAAATGTAAAACTATTATTTCACTGAATTGATATAATTCAACTAATTATTGGTTAAGTGACGGGTTGTGCTCTAGCCTCTAGCATAACCCATCAAGTAAATAATTAGGGGAAAAAATGTATTGTAATAATACCGTCAACTGATGTAACCCTGAACAACCCTGTACATCCTAACTTCAGACTTCTCATGCTATCAAATGTAAGCAATACAGACTCAGTAAAACACTGTGCAGCTGTATTGTCTGCACTCTAGTCTGATAGCATGAAAAGTCTGAGGTTAGGATGTGTCCGAAGATTAGGCTTTTACCCTATAAGCATGATTGACAAATGCCCTTATTTACCCATACATATTAACATGTGGAATTTCATTAATTAGTAGATTTATGACAATATAAGTTCCTAGCAATCACTTTGGAGAGACATTCCTAACATTCTTACTCCATGCATTACCTAGGGTAGCCTTTGTATGTAAGCTGCCTGGCCTCAGTGTTCTATTGCCCTGGCTGCCTCAAAGACGCCGGATATTATTTTGTATAAACAGCGCCAGGTTAGCTGCATCCTTGCGGCCGCTAAATTATTGGCGCTGAATAATCCCCGCAAAAATTGTTACCTCCTCAGAAAACATCTCAACCTAAATAATTTTTCAAGACTATTCATTGGACATTTCCGAGGTTAAAGTGGTTTCGGCTGGTGAAGAAAAAAAAACATTGAAGTTTTTGGTAATGACCTGTTTTTGTGTGATAAATAAGCAGATGGTCTTATAATAAAAACATGCCGGTATCATTTTTGTTACCTCCTCAGAATAACGATAGATTACAGAACAAATCTTCCAACTTGTAAAAACCAAAATAAGCCACGTAAATGATAACATTACTTGTAAATAATGCAAGTCGTTTGCAAAATAGTTTTTCAAGCCATTAGTCTTCAAATATATTATTTCATGTCTGCAAAATGTATAACAGCATGATAAGTATCACGGTGCACGAAGCAGGTCAAAATGGACCTATTGACATTATGCAAGGAAAAAAATCACCTAAAATACAGGAATGTATATTTTTCATCAAAAATGATACTAAAGCTTCTCAACAGACCATACAAGACTATGCCACGTTTTTGTGCAAATCTGACCGCTAATGAATGAGTATATAAAACATGCCACAAACATGCCAATAGTTACCTCTTTCTTACCTCCTCTCCTCACCAGTGCAGTGGCTCAGAAGCCAGCAGGTGAACAAAGCTATCAATTGATCAACTATGTTTCGACGTGAAATGTAGGTAGGTAATAGGTATGGAGGTATCTGATCAAACGCAAGGTATACAAATGTCATCAAATTACCTACAGGTGACGCAGATAATGAAACCCAAATACTGCACAACGCTCAATCGAATGGCAAAAAGGGAGGCGAATGGGAGGTAACTATTTCAAATTAAGAGGTATTTTGGGAGGTAACTATTTTGGTAAATGCATGCCCATCTGCATGTAATTTTCCCAATTTCAGAACACTGTTGTGACCAGGGGGGAGTGGAGCCGTTTTTTACGAGCAGTAAATCTTAAGCATGCGATAGGAGTGTATCGTATTGCTTTGTGTCTCGTGCGGACTTCAAAAATGTTATTGAACTAACAAAATAAGCAGTATTTTGCGGAGGGAGGGGCTTGAAGAAAATGTGTCACAAAAGCTGCCCTTAAACATAACTATCAATGATATTTAAGCAAAATTGACACCCACACAACAATTATTTCGCCGCGAACCGGCGCCAAACAAATGAGGTTTTGAGCGGGCTGGAGAACTAATTTTTAACCAGGATGCAGGATCAAAAGGTGGGGTCAAAGGTCATGTTGCCCCTCATTTACCCCGCGCACTGCAGTGTGGGGGGGGGGGTACTTCCGTCCCCCTCAGGTTTTCGCAGATAGCAAAAAAACGGCGGCGCGCAGCGCCGCCGGTTTTTGGCACACCTGCTAGGATATCAATTGAGCACACTTTGAAGAAGAAAAAATAACCTCGGGTCATCTCAGGTCAGGTCACCAGACCAGGTCAAGTGACCCCACCTCCAAAAATGTTTGCAGTTGTGCCAATGCCAGAGTTTGTCACCGATCAGTTTGAACCTTACAGGGTGTCATGAGGGCATAAGTACTTACAATTCGTATATCTCGGAATTTTGATATCGGTGACCTAAGGTCAGGTCAATTTCGTGACCTCCCCATAATAAGTCAATAGGAAAATATACAAATGCTTCCTATTTCAAGGATATGCATGATATTAGTCCAATTACTTCTGGATCATGTATTATAGGATATTCTTGATGATCCAAGTGTAAGTTTTGTTCAGTGACCCCTATGGGGTCATTTGAGGTCATCCGAGGTCACCATAATTTGTTGTCAATAACTCCCGACATAATGGAGATATAAGTAAAACAGACAGCAATGTGTTTGTCTCGTCCAGACACGTCTCCTATACGCAACATGACCTACTTGGGTCTTGACCTCAGGTCAAGGTCACGTGACCTGAGGTAAAATGTTGAAGTTGACCTAACAAGATCACCATATATATCATTCGAAGCGCCTTGACGAGATAAACACAATGGCGTAAACAGTTTTCCGTTATCTGTATTCAGTAACAAGTTAATGGCGAAAAACGATTTAGCAAAAAACAGCATTTTTCTTTTCTGACCTCTAGAACCTCAAATATTGACCTGAGATCAAATTTGAGGACACCTTGTCGATTGTAAATTTCACTGGCTGTTTTTCACTGGCATATAACACCAAATATTGGTCTGATTGCATTTTTTAGCGGCATCCGGCAGAGCGGTTGATTTGTGACAGAATACATAATCTAAGTTTTGCAATCGACCGGTAGACAAAGAAACTAAACGCGATATAAGCTTCAGGCACGCGCGCACTAATGTTGTGTACGGCAGCCGACCGGCCGCGTCCCCCGCTTTCTACGTCACAGCGACTCCGGGGTCGCGGCTACTAAATTAGTGTTGGTCACCACTTTTTCGGCCGGAGTGTTCTAGTATAGCCTTGGGCCTGGGTATCGGCCGCCACTGGCCTCAGAGAAGAAATCTGATCTAATCCCATCCTAGTGTAAACGAACACTGGAATTGTATTGCATTAGCTTGGAATAGATGGAATGGAACGTGTTTCTTTTTCTTTAAATTTACTTTGACGTGATGAGTGGACAGATTTGTCATTTTTGTGACTGGGTTCTTCGCTAAGATGGCTGGTAGCCTGATCGCCACCGTCCGATACACCCGAATTCCACTTCCCCGGCAAAATTTGGTAGCGAAATTGAAACGTGCTGAAGCTAAGGCCCACTGCGCCAGGTGCAGAATGTGACCATGTTATCTATCTCGTCAATAGAGGAGTGCAGGAGTAAGATAAATAGCGAAGGGATGAATCAACCGTATCAGTCTCCGATATCGATATTGTATCTCATACAAGTCGTATGAGAAAATATCAGTTTTAAGAGTGGCCTGTTGCCAGTGGCAGCGGATAGGGGGAGGGGGGCAGCTGTCGCCCCCCCCCCCCCCCACTCAAGAAGTTGGGGGGGAAAACATGATTTTGCCCCCCCCCCATACATTTGTAAGAGAGCCCAAGAAGTTGACCGAGGGCCCCGAGGTGCCCCCCAGCCAGCCTGAGGGGCCCTCTAAGGCCGACAGAAGGCCCTCAGTCGGCATGAGGGGCCTTGGTAGGCCTGAGGGGGCCCTGCGAAGGCCTGAGACTTCAACATGGGCATGTCCGACGTTTTTTTGGGCGACCATTTAGAGGCCCTGCAAATATAGTGGCCTACATCCGAGGAGATACCATTTCGCGCCATTTTTTTTTTTTTTTTTTTTTGGGGGGGGGGGGGGGCTTTGTGGCCGTTGGGGTCCCCTGGGTTCTTTGCCTCCATCCGAAAATACCTTCCGCTGCCACTGCCTATTGGATATTATGAATGGATATAGTGTATTAGGTGTATTGGAACATGGCAACTGAGGCCCATCAAATGGCCTCTGAACCTTCTGGGCGCAAGATGACCGAAGCAGTTGTCGCGCCCTAAGCCACAGGAAAGAAGCAGACTTCTGAGCCTGCGTGACCTCCCGATGTGTATTGTATCCCAACTCGCTGCGACTTCTCAGCCTGTATAACGCTCTCAGTACGCTCAGCCTGTATAACGCTCTCAGTACGATCAGCCTGTATAACGCTCTCAGTACGCTCAGCCTGTATAACGCTCTCAGTACGCTCAGCCTGTATAACGCTCTCAGTACGCTCAGCCTGTATAACGCTCTCAGTACCCTCAGCCTGTATAACGCTCTCAGTACGATCAGCCTGTATAACGCTCTCAGTACGCTCAGCCTGTATAACGCTCTCAGTACGCTCAGCCTGTATAACGCTCTCAGTACGCTCAGCCTGTATAACGCTCTCAGTACGCTCAGCCTGTATAACGCTCTCAGTACGCTCAGCCTGTATAACGCTCTCAGTCCGCTCAGCCTGTATAACGCTCTCAGTACGCTCTGCCTGTATAACGCTCTCAGTACGCTCAGTGATCAGCCTGTATAACGCTCTCAGTACGCTCAGCCTGTATAACGCTCTCAGTACGCTCAGCCTGTATAACGCTCTCAGTACGCTCAGCCTGTATAAGGCTCTCAGTACGCTCAGCCTGTATAACGCTCTCAGTACGCTCAGCCTGTATAACGCTCTCAGTAGGCTAAGCCTGTATAACGCTCTCAGTACGCTCAGCCTGTATAACGCTCTCAGTACGCTCAGCCTGTATAACGCTCTCAGTACGCTCAGCCTGTATAACGCTCTCAGTACGCTCAGCCTGTATAACGCTCTCAGTACGCTCAGCCTGTATAACGCTCTCAGTACGCTCAGCCTGTATAACGCTCTCAGTACGCTCAGCCTGTATAACGCTCTCAGTACGCTCAGTACGCTCAGTACGCCCAGTGAAGTTCAACGATTAGGTACTAGAGCTGCCACTTTTCAGGCCTGTGACTACCCGTGCCGCGCCCCAAACACTGTTCAACTACCCACCACTACCACGTGCTCAAATAAGCTGTCAACTACCCACAAATACCCTACCCTCAACATAATTTGTACTATTTTGGGATATAACACAATCAAAGCAAAAACCTTTAAATTATGCAAATTCATGCAATAAACTTGAATGATATTGCTGAAATGAAAGCGCAGTCAATGAAATACGGGTTAAAATTTTCCTTTTTTGAAAAGTTGAAAATTCTGCTACCCGCCAACTACCCACTTCAGCCAAATGATTGCTTGTGCTACCCACAGCTACCCACGTGTGTAGTAACTACCCAAGGTTACTTTACTATTAACTAGGTTACTACCTACTAATAAAGGTTACTAATAAAGGTAACTACCCACGTATCGTGGGTAAACGGGTAGAAAAGTGGCACCTCTATTAGGTACGGCCGCCCCGGCCGACCGCCGCTCGAAACGATGGAAGTGTACTTTGATGCCATTACCCGGCGTGGAAAATGTGAATGTATCGCAATGAATTGCCTAGGAAGACATAAAGCCTCATCACATATATTTTATTTGTTTGGCATTGTTATTCCTTCTCGTGACATAGTACATTTTCAACTTATGAGGTATTCTGGGAAAATACTGGTATGTCGACCGATACAATTATTATGTCGGCTTTGATACACACCTTTAAATATTGTTTTACGCTTCATAAGTAAGTAAGTAAATGCATAAAATGCACACGAACACACGCCCGTACATTGCCAGCGAACCAATATGGCGAACCCGTTGAAATGTAAACAAACGATTCTCCCCCGCCTTCACGTCATCACAACCTGACCAATCACCGTTGAGCTTGCTCAAGACTGATCGGTCAATACTAGCTGCTGGCCAAATATAGCTTATGAGCAGATCCGATACACACGGCCAAGATGCTGGAAGTTGCTCGCGGTTGTCACACTTTTTACCAATGTTGAAGGAGCGGAGTACACCCCCTGCCCAGGCCCATCTGGGTTCAGTTCCACGGCCTACGATCAGCCGCAGACGGGGCCTCCTCAGCCAACCTTGGACAAACTGGCTCTGCCATTCTCCCCGGCTCCAGTAGGCAACAGCTGAAACACGCCAGTTGCCCGACAGCGACCCACCCGTCTGGCCAGTGACGCCTCCATCTGCCCAACGCCTGGCATGATCGGCCCAGCTGCGCTCGGAAAACCCAACACACATTACCACCGAGCACCACACGCTGTACGAAAGTGTCCGGCAACACCCAAATCAAGTCTCTCGTATGATCGTGTACACACCAGTACACCAACCACCAGGTTCCGCCATATCGGTCCCCACCCGTTACTCTCCCATAAGACGCGCAATGCGCATTGCTGAGCGAATCCCACAATTTCAACCTGCTGGTCTTCCCTGCAAGTGCCCATTGCCGAGTGGATCCAAGAAGTGTGCCGTTACCCACCCACGGTAACGGGAAGACCGCCATTCTCGCGAAGGAAGCTATTCGATCTGCTCACATCGCTGGCCGTCAGGCTGGGGTGTGGGGTGTCCGGTGTCTGGTGTCCGGTGTCCGGTGTCCAGTGTCCGGTGTCCGGTGTCCGGTGTCTGGCATCTGGTGCCCGGTGTCCGGTGTCTGGTGTCTGGTGTCTGGTGTCTGGTGTCTGGTGTCTGGCGTCTGGCGTCTGGCGTCTGGCGTCTGGCGTCCGGTGTCCGGTGTCCGGTGTCCGGTGTCCGGTGTCCAGTGTCCAGTGTCCAGTGTCCAGTGTCCAGTGTCCAGTGTCCAGTGTCCAGTGTCCGGTGTCCGATATCTGGTGTCCGGTGTCCGGTGTCCGGTGTCCGGTGTCTGGCGTCTGGTGTCCAGTGGCCAGTGTCCGGTGTCCGGTGTCCGGTGTCCGGTGTCCGGTGTCTGGTATCTGGTGTCTGGTGTCTGGCGTCTGGTGTCTGGCGTCTGGTGTCCGGTGTCCAGTGTCCGGTGTCCAGTGTCCAGTGTCCGGTGTCCGGTGGCTGGTGTCCGGTGGCTGGTGTCGTGTCCGGTGTCCGGTGTCCGGTGTCCGGCGTCCGGTGTCCAGTGTCCAGTGTCCAGTGTCCAGTGTCCAGTGTCCGGTGTCCGGTGTCCGGTGTCTGGTGTCTGGTGTCCGGTGTCTGGTGTCTGGTGTCTGGTGTCTGGTGTCCGGTGTCTGGTGTCCGGTGTCTGGTGTCTGGTGTCCGGTGTCTGGTGTCTGGTGTCTGGTGTCTGGTGTCTGGTGTCTGGTGTCTGGTGTCTGGTGTCTGGTGTCTGGTGTCTGGTGTCTGGTGTCCGGTGTCCGGTGTCCGGTGTCCGGTGTCTGGTGTCTGGTGTCTGGTGCCCGGTGGCTGGTGCCCGGTGGCTGGTGTCTGGCGTCCGGTGTCTGCTCACTACCAAGTCGGACACAATGTTCGGGGCCAGATCTGACACCGACCCTGGACAGCGCCTCGTACAGGCCTGAACACTCTCAGCAGCGGCAGCCAGCCGCCATCAGACCTGGTCCCGGGCCCCAGCATAACGGTAGCCGCTGCTCGACATGGGCTGCCGACAGCCTCACGGACGTTCTGCGAACGAACACCGCCGCCATATCGCACCGCAGCGGCTACATTTCTCCGAACCACTACGGCACCAGAGGTTGTATGCACCGAGTGGCCGCAGCGGCACAACAACATGGGAGGGGTCACCTCTATCGCGTAATCGCGTCGGAGTGCGCTGACTCCATCAGCGTCAAGGACCATCGTCTACACTTGACATCGACAAGCCCGGGGGCAGACATGGATCCGAGGGCTGATTGCAGGGGCGTCGCCACGGGAAGGGAGGGGGGGGGGGG
>JAXIVJ010000347.1:187500-197500 GCA_036785665.1 Chirona hameri | reverse complement strand
GACCAGCCCCCCGAGTCGGGGAGGTGAATGATCGGCAAAAGACGAGCGCAATGCTCGAGAGGAGAGTTAGGTTCCATTTTGAGTCAGGGTGTGGAGTGGAAAATTCTACCTAAAAAGACCGCAAAGAGTGACAAATTTAACTTGCAGGGGGGGGGGGGGGGCTGAGGAGTAAGCAAGCAATCGTGATTAACTTTGGTGCATATTTTACTAAGAAGTGGACAATTTTCGTCGAAGTAGTAAAAAAGGAGGAAACTATTCAGAATTGGGCGCTGTTACCCATTACAAACGGACAATTCTAGAACATTGTGCCCCAGCGAGCCCGCCTAGTAGCTGGGGCATTCCACGATAAATCGACCAAAAATAATTAAATTTGACACCCTCATATTTGTGAAAATTCTGAAAATGGGTTTATAAAGTAATCTCGGGCGCTAAAGCCAGCTGTGACAATCTTTTTTTTTTCAGATCAACGGTCACAGAGTTATAGCCTCGGGGATTTTTGAGAGGTCATGTTGTAAGGCTATCTTTGATCGCCTGTAGCTTGTCAACGAACAGCACGAACGTAACATAATTGCATATGGTTGAGCTCGGACTGATGCGAGGAAACTTTTGGCAATTTCCGATTTTCCAAAAAAAATTGCCCCGTTAGTCAAACCTCTTGACCTAGTTTTACATGAAATACCTTGATCTGTGGCACCCAAAATTTGCAATTTTGTCTGAAGCCAAATAAGCCTTTATGAATATTCTTTTTTAAAGTAAAAAAACGTTTTGCCTATAAAGAGTACTTTTAAGCTTCGCAAAAACTCCGGTAGGAGGCGCTGCGAACACATCTGTGTATCTTCGGACTGGGTTGAGATATCGAGATGCAATAAACGACAGTGGATTGGTCTAAGTATTCTTAGATGAAAATGTACGAATACTTTTGTGATCTGAGGTCCAGGTCAAGGTCATATTTAAGGTCGCAATTTCAATATTTGACCTTAAATATAACATTGACCTTGACCACAGCTCACAAAAGTATTTTTACATTTTCGTCTCAGAACACTCAGACCTATTCACTGGAGTTTACTGCATCTCGATATCTCTACCCAGTCCAAAGATACACAGATGTGTTCGCAGCGCCTCCTACCGGAGTTTTTGCGAAGCTTAAAAGTACTCTTTATAGGCAAAACGTTTTTTTTTTACTTTAAAAAAAAATCATAAATACTTATTTGGCTTCAGGTGAAGAAGAAAAAAAATCGATTTTTGAGGTGCCACAGATCAAGGTATTTAATGGAAAATTAGGTCACGAGGTCACGGGGTCAAAACACGAACAAAGAAAAAATCCGAAATTGCCAAAAGTTTCCTCGCATCAGTGCGAGCTCAACCATATGTAATTATATTGCGTTCGTGCTGTTCGTTGACAAGCTACAGGCGATCAAAGATGGTCTTACAACATGACCTCTCACAAATGTCCGAGGCTATAACTCGGTGACCGTTGATTTGACAAATTCAAGATTGTCACAGCTGGCTTTAACGCCCGAGATTACCCTATAAACCCATTTTCAGAATTTTCACAAATATAAGGGTGTCAAGCCTTGGTCGATTTGTCGTGGAATGCCCCAGCTGCCACGCCGTCAGCAACACAACTTGGCGACAGGTCGACCGGCCGGGACACCGTTACAATCTCGAGGTGAACAGCGCCGGTGAGCGGTGAACGGGGAACCGGGAACAGGGAACGGCGGTCCGATACACTGGGCCCCGTAACGGGACCAACACAGCCCAACACGGCCCAGCCAAGGCCGAACCGGTCAACGCCGGCCAGACGGGAAAGTGATCACTAATACCACGGGTGGAGTTTCCTATTCAGATGGTGTGGCCACTGCCCCACCAACATTGTGTTATGCCCCACCAACTTTTGTCAGATTTGAAGGTTTTCTGGCATTAATATGGCAATTTTTCACCTCAATAATGGAAAACATCCGGCCAATATGGCATTTTGCCCGACCCATTTTTTGCTGGAAAGCTCCACCCATGCCTAATACCCGCATGGCGATACGATCAAGGACACGCTTGCATTTGAGCGCTAAAATGGTCCCCAGAAGGTGTGTGTGTCCAAACGTTTTTAAGGACTGAAATTGAAAGGACCTTAAAGGAAATAGTTCACCTTCAACATGTGTTTTGAACTGAAATAGCAGTTTTGTAGCCCGTGTTGAGAAATCCTTATCTGGAACTTGTATTGGCTGAAAAGACTCTCCAGCCGAAGATATTTGACTTTTTGGCGAAGGAATACGGCGCATATATAATGTACCGTACCGTCTGAAAGTGCCAGCACTGCCATGGAGCATGCGCAGACCAATAATGCACACCATAACATTAATAATTTACGACCTTCTGTCCTAAATTGGCGCGATGTAGGACCATTTTTGAAAATAAAAAAAGAAACTGTATTAAAAATATATAATAAAATCGTGTTCTGAAAAATTTCCCGAAGGTGAACTATTTCCTTTAAAGGAAACTGTTCACATAACATAACATAACTATACGATAATATTGAAGGGCACATGGTCTGTAGGACTCATGCTTATGGGGCTCCTTGGCCGTGACTCTACTTCAGTCGTTGATATGGATGGTGTGTTGTAGACCTGTGCCCAGTGGGCATCGAGTCTTCTTGAATGTGTTCAGCGTGCTGGCCGCAACGACCGAAGTAGGGAGAGCGTTCCAGTCGTTGATGATTATAACGCCGAATGCGCATCTCCTGGTCCTTGTTTCGGCCCCAGGCTTCCTCACCTTCCAGGGATGTCCTCTGGTGGGGCCATCAGCAACAGGCGTGAGGAACTTCTCCGGATTTACATCGACACCTCCGTGCAGCAGCTGGTATACCGTGATCATGTCACCTCGACGCCTCCTGTAGTAAAGTGACGGCATACCCAGGATGCGAAGCCTCTCGGGGTAAGGGAGGTCCTTGATCGCTGGGATCAGCTTGGTGGCCCTTCTTTGGACTCGTTCGACTCGTTGCTGATCTGTAGAGCCCTTCATGGGACACTTTTTCATCCCCCATTCCGTTCTAGCCCATTTAGCCAGACCCAAACCCGTTCCAATCCGAATTCATAATTGATAGGGCTCCCATTCCCACCCGTTTCAGCATATTTCACTTTTTGTGGTGCTAAAAAATATATGGTCTGTCCCAAACCCGTTCCAACCCGTTACATTAAAAAAAAATTGCCCCATTACCACCCATTTCCATCCCGTTCCATGGGTTCCATGGGGATTCCCATTCCATGAAGGCCTCTACTGATCTGCTCGGTTAAATGGCCCCCATACTGCGTTGCAGTACTCCAGGTGAGGTCGCACCAACGACTTGAAGAGGAGTGACAGCGTTTCAGTCAAGACGTTCGAACGACCTGCGAATCACAGCCAAGATCTGCGACGCCTTCGACACTGGCAGTCGACCTGGTCTCCGAGGTCAGCAGTCTGCTGAACAGCTTTTTCACCTTTAAAAAAGCTTTAAAAAACTCAGAAATGATGGAGAGAAGCTAGAAATTAATTATCATGTTACTAGTAAGCCATACAAATATATATGAACGCGGAAAGAGCAAATTATAATGTCAGTTATTTGGTTCCAATTAATATTTTTTTCCTCTGAATGGAGTGAATTAATGCGAAATCAGATTGCTAAGAAGCACGCAATGTCATCGTGACGACATCTGCACGTACGTGACGTATAATTTCACTAAGAATATTGCTGAGAAAAGGGTTTATAGACGATTTTAACAACAATCACGATATATTTCTCAAAGTTAATTCGTGCAATGAAGGGCATAAGGTACTGAAACAGCATGTTCTTGTCCAGCGCTATATATTTCAATGTTTATCATACTTATTCCCCAAGTCATACGTCATCGTTACGTCATAATCATACGTCAAATCAGCCAATCAGCGATGGGAGTCACAATGGATACTCGTTCCGGCTTCTAGGACTCCGGTAAGCCAATTTTAATTAATTAAGGGGTTTCTTTGCAGATGTGAAAGCTTCTCAAGTTAATTTCGAGCATGGAGAACAGCTTGGCTATCTCAACTAAAACCCCACTGACAAGGTGAACTGTTCCCTGGTCATGGGCTAGTCTCCCTCATCCTAGGGTCCTGATCAGTCCTAATCTTAAGGTACACATATTTGTTTGAAACTGTTTAGCCCTCGCCCTACGGGAGGGGGGGGGGGCTGACCCCCCCCCCCCCTGAGGTTTGTCTTGAATAACTTTTTACACATGCAGTGCATCTTGCTGATATTTTTGGTAGCTGAATTTACGACAATTATACGTAGGCTGTAAAAATTTAATTGAAATTGGTTGAGTAGTTTGGGAGATAATAATGTTTTGATGACGTCATGTTGGTAAAAAAATGAAAAATATTGGACAAATCGTAGAAAACAATTTTAAAGCAAATTGCAAACGCAATTCACCAAAGATACAAAATGCCATTGTCTTTAAAATGGCTATCTCGGATTTGCAAAATTTTGGGTTTTTGACCCCTAAAATTAAAAAAAAAACTGATCAAAATTTTCCCCACAAAATCAAAATTTTCAAAGATATTAGACAAAAACGGAATATATATGAGAAACCTAAGTATGAACAATACTCATACCAAATTTCAAAGCAATATCTTTATTTTTGACTGATCGATATCTTTATAAGTGTAAGAAACTGATGACATCATTTTTTAATAACTTTTTTGACTTTACCAGATACGAACATTTTTTTTTGCATTTCTGAGCCAAACTGGTCTAGGAACATGCCTTTTCATTTACATTTATCAATTTCTAATTTTGAGTTTTCTGAAGAGCAAAATCGCTGTTCTGGACGTGGTAAATCCGAAGTCATTCACTTGACCTGCAATGTCACCCGTTGACCTGAAACCTAAAAATCGCATACTGTTAGATTTCTCTCATGACAGGCAACATGCTGGTTCTTACCGCATTGCTCCAAGTTGCTTGGTTTGGAAGTTAACCCGCGCACTGCAGGGGGGGGGGGGGGGGGTGATTTCCGCCTCCCCCTCAGATTTGTCAAATATAGCGAAAAAACGGCGGCGCGCAGCGCTGCCGGCTTTTGGCCCACCTGTTAGGACATCAATTGCGCACACTTTGAAAAAATAACCTCGGGTCATCTCAGGTCAGGTCACCAGACCAGGTCAAGTGACCCCACCTCCAAAAATGTTTGCAGTTGTGCTAAAGCCAGAGTTTTTCACTGATCAGTTTGAAACTTACAGGATGTCATGAGGGCATAAGTACTTACAATTCGTTTATCTCGGAATTTTGATATCGGTGACCTAAGGTCATGTCAATTTCGTAACCTCCCCATAATAAGTCAATGGGGAAATATACAAATGCTTCCTATTTCAAGGATATGCATGATATTAGTCCAATTACTTCTGGATCATGTTATTATAGGATATTCTTGATGATCCAAGTGTAAGTTTTGTTCAGTGACCCCTATTGGGTCATTTGAGGTCATGCGAAGTCACCACCACTTTTTTGTCAATAACTCCCGAAATAATAAAGATAGATAAGTAAAACAGACAGCAATGTGTTTGTCTCGTCGAGACACGTCTTCCCATATGCAACATGCCCTACTTGGGTCACCACTTGACCTTGACCTGAGGTCAAATTTGTAAGTTAACTTAACAAGGTCACCATGTATATTATTCGAAGCGCCTTGATAAGATAAACACAATGGCGTAAACAGTTTTCCGTTATCTTTATTAGGTAAAAAGTTAATAGCGAACAACGATTTAGCAACAAACAATTTTTTTTCCTTTTTTGACCTTTGTAGCCTCAAATGTTGACCTGAGGTCAAATTTGAGGACACTGCCGATTTCAAATTTAACTGGCTGGCGTTTTCTGTTTTCAGTTTGTTTCTAACTAGCATAGTTTCTGAGATATATGGGAATTTCTGGAGCAAAGTCCTAAAACAGGAAAAAAATGGAAAATTTGACCTTTGATGACCTCTGGTGACCTCAATTTTGACCTGACCTAAAACAATATTGAAATACTTTCGATAGAAAATGTATCAAGCTATCAAATACCGTTTTCTGCTTCTCGCTACGTAGCGTAGTTTTCGAGATCTCAGGGGGGGGGGGGGGCGGAAATCAACCCCCTGCAGTTCGTGTTCGGCGCAAAGCCCCTGCAGTGTGCGGGTTAACATGGGGGGGGGGGCTGTCAGGCCCCCCCCCCCGTAGGGCGAAGGTGAAAAAAGCTCCCGTAGGGCGAGGGTTAACGAGGATCACAGATACAAGAGCCTTCCGACAAAAATGTTCAGTTGACAGCCTCGATAGCATACAATGTTTTGCAGCTGTGTTGTATAAGCCTGGCGCAGTTCGCCTATGATTTTCTACACCTTCAGTTCCCAACTTGACACTGACCACCGTCCGCGATCAGTTGCTTTTCATACGCTGCACATTGTTGGCAGGATCCTAGCATTGCCGATTATCGCATGGCCGATATTTAATTTTCTTTATATCACACCCATGACGGGGCGGGACGTGATGGATAACAATGTGACGACGATATCAGCGTGATTGAAAACACTAGTCCCTAGCCAGTTACAGAAGTACTCAGTGGCGTATCAAAACATTATTTTCAGAATTGACGACCGGCGCATATGGCTAAGCCATATGCGCCGATCCGCTCACAGTCTGGTCATGGGCTAGCCTCCCTCATCCTAGGGTCCTGATCCGTCCTAATCAAAAGACAAGGTCACCGTCGGTCCAGACAAGGTCACCATCGGTCCAGACAAGGTCACCGTCGGTCCAGACAAAGTCACCGTCGGTCCAGACAAGGTCACCGTCGGTCCAGACAAGGTCACTGTCGGTCCAGCCAAGGTCACCGTCGGTCCAGACAAGGTCACCGTCGGTCCAGACAAGGTCACCGTCGGTCCAGACAAAGTCACCGTCGGTCCAGACAAGGTCACCGTCGGTCCAGACAAGGTCACTGTCGGTCCAGACAAGGTCACTGTCGGTCCAGACAAGGTCACCGTCGGTCCAGACAAGGTCACCGTCGGTCCAGACAAGGTCACCGTCGGTCCAGACAAGGTCACCGTCGGTCCAGACAAGGTCGTCGTCGGTCCAGACAAGGTCACCGTCTATCCAGACAAGGTCACTGTCGGTCCAGACAAAGTCACCGTCGGTCCAGACAAGGTCACTGTCGGTCCAGACAAGGTCACCATCGGTCCAGACAAGGTCGCCGTCGGTCCAGACAAGGTCACCGTCGGTCCAGACAAGGTCACCGTCGGTCCAGACAAGGTCACCGTCGGTCCAGTCAAGGTCACTGTCGGTCCAGACAAGGTCACCATCGGTCCAGACAAGGTCACCGTCGGTCCAGACAAGGTCACCGTCGGTCCAGACAAGGTCGCCGTCGGTCCAGACAAGGTCGCCGTCGGTCCAGACAAGGTCGCCGTCGGTCCAGACAAGGTCACCGTCGGTCCAGACAAGGTCGCCGTCGGTCCAGACAAGGTCACCGTCGGTTCAGACAAGGTCACCGTCGGTCCAGACAAGGTCGCCGTCGGTCCAGACAAGGTCACTGTCGGTCCAGACAAGGTCGTCGTCGGTCCAGACAAGGTCACCGTCGGTCCAGACAAGGTCGCCGTCGGTCCAGACAAGGTCACTGTCGGTTCAGACAAGGTCGTCGTCGGTCCAGACAAGGTCACCGTCGGTCCAGACAAGGTCGCCGTCGGTCCAGACAAGGTCGCCGTCGGTCCAGACAAGGTCACCGTCGGTCCAGACAAGGTCACCGTCGGTCCAGACAAGGTCGCCGTCGGTCCAGACAAGGTCACCGTCGGTCCAGACAAGGTCACCGTCGGTCCAGACAAGGTCACCATCGGTCCAGACAAGGTCACCGTCGGTCCAGACAAGGTCACCGTCGGTCCAGACAAGGTCGCCGTCGGTCCAGACAAGGTCGCCGTCGGTCCAGACAAGGTCGCCGTCGGTCCAGACAAGGTCACCGTCGGTCCAGACAAGGTCACTGTCGGTCCAGACAAGGTCACCGTCGGTCCAGACAAGGTCACCGTCGGTCCAGATAATGGGTCTGTTCCAGTGGCGCCTCCCGGGAGGAGGTTAGAGCAACTTGGATCAGCCGTGTGGGAGCCGCCACGGAAACGATCGGAGGCGTTTAGTGGAAGTATCAGCTGTTTGCGTCCATGGTTGGGTATCTGTTAACATTAACAAATGTGTCAGCCGCGCCATAAATGTACTCCTCCGATCTCCTCCGGCTGTCCCACCTCGGGAGCGGGGACAAGTTTGAGGAGTTTAGAGGAGGTTTCGGGCAGAGTTGGATGAGCTTGGAGCAACTTGGAGCAGCCACGGAAATGACCGGAGGCACTTGTAGCAGGTTAGAGGAGGTTAGAGGAGGTTAGAGGAGGTTAGAGGTGTGACGGGAACAGACCCAAGGTGACCGCCGGGAGGAGAGAGGGACGAGCCAGCTGCTGATTGTCCCGACTTTGTCAACTGGCTATTGTCGCCCCCCCCCCCCCTCCCCCTCCCAGGCCGGCTGGCCACACCTCGTGTCCACTACAGACGGCCCGCTGCCGGCCCAAGAAAACCACAGTTCCGCGGTCCGTGGTCTTGTCGACCCCCTGTCCAGCTATTTTGTGTACATTAGTATGTATCACCCGGGGATGTTTTCCTACAAAACCCGGGCACGACCGAAAACCACAGAAAGAAAGCAGCTTCAACTCCTGACACGTAACTATTAATTGTGGAATATACGTGAATTCACAGTTACGATAGCCAAAGAGCTCGTATAAAAAGGAAACAATTGAAACGTTATGAGCTTATAGAAAGTCGCGAACCCGTTGCATGTAAAGGCAAAACAACCAGCCCTGAACACACCAATACAGCTGGAGTAAAGTGATACAGCCGTTAAACAACCAGCCCTGAACACACCAATACAGCTGGAGTAAAGTGATACAGCCGTTAAAGAGCCCTGAACACACTAATACAGCTGGAGTAAAGTGATACAGCCGTTAACTAGCCCTGAACACACCAATACAGCTGGAGTAAAGTGATACAGCCGTTAACCAGCCCTGAACACACCAATACAGCTGGAGTAAAGTGATACAGCCGTTAACCAGCCCTGAACACACCAATACAGCTGGATTAAAGTGATACAGCCGTTAACCAGCCCTGAACACACCAATACAGCTGGAGTAAAGTGATACAGCCGTTAACCAGCCCTGAACACACCAATACAGCTGGAGTAAAGTGATACAGCCGTTAACCAGCCCTGAACACACCAATACAGCTGGAGTAAAGTGATACAGCCGTTAACCAGCCCTGAACACACCAATACAGCTGGAGTAAAGTGATACAGCCGTTAAACATAGTCAGCATGACCAATCTGGTAGGAAGGTAGGCATAGACAGACCCCACACATGGCCGGCGTTCAGCACAGGGTACTCGTTCATAGAATATTGTACAGAGTACATTCTCCAACGCAAATCAGCTGGCAGCAAACCAGATGCCTAATGCAACCACCAGGGGCTCCGCCACGAAGGAAGGGGGGGACGTGTCTCCCCCATTCGTGACCCAGGTGGGATTATCCCCCTCCCAATTTTCCCTGACAAACAACTAGAAATCAGTGTTCAGTTGTACTCATTATTTCTTACCTCTCCCCTGTTCAACAAGCTTTTGCTGACGCTCCGCTCCACCTCCCCCGTGCTTAACAACTTTTCGGTTTCGATCGCGCTCCACCCCCCCCCCCCCCCCATCGTCAACAACTTTTCGCTGACGGCGACCACTCGGCTTCCCTCGACCCCCCCCCCCCCCCCCATTTCAAAGGCGTGGCGGAGCCCCTGTCAACCCCCCACGCCACTCGGCTACCTGCGACAGAAATGTGCTGTCACTCAAGCCACACGGATTCACACTATATCACGTCACTGTAACGTGGCAGTACCAGTCCCACAACCTGAGGCTCTGTACTCAGTTGACGTCACTGTAACGTGTCTGTACCAGTCCCACAACCTGAGGCTCTGTACTC
>JAXIVJ010000347.1:177500-182500 GCA_036785665.1 Chirona hameri | reverse complement strand
TTTTTGGTTTCAGGGCGCTTGTACTCGCTGATGGCTGTCACCTTTTCCTCGAGTGGTCGGATGCCTCCCGCAGTGACCTGGTGCCCAAGGAAGGAGATGGTGTCTGCGCCGAACAAGCACTTCGATGGGTTGAGAAGCACATCGTTGGCAGAGAGGCGTTCGAAGACTTGACGGAGGTGCTGTAGGTGTTCCACCTTGTTGGCGCTGGCGACCAGGATGTCGTCCACGTAGCAGAAGACGTGGTCGAGACCCCTGAGGCCTTGGTCCATGAACCTATGGAAGGTCTGGCCACTGTTCCTGAGACCGTACGGCATCCGGAGAAACTCGTACGCACCGAACGGAGTCGTTATGCAGGTCTTGGAGATGTCCTCCGGCGCCATGGGAATTTGGTTGTAGGCCTTGACGAGGTCCAACCGTGAGTAGATGGTCGTTCCAGCGAGGCAGGCGGAGAAGTCATGTAGATGAGGCAGTGGGTAGCGGTCTGGCACCGTGTTGCGGTTCAGAGCACGGTAATCACCACAGGGGCGCCACTCTCCAGAAGACTTCGGTACCATGTGCAGGGCTGAGGCGTACTGGCCGTTGCTGGGACGGATGACGTCGAAGTTCAGCAGGTGCTGAAACTCTGTCTTCGCAGCGGCGAGGCGAGCAGGGTCGAGACGGCCTGGGCAACATAAGACGGGTGGTCCAGTGGCCTCGATGTGGTGGCGCACCGAATGTTGCGGCTTGGGAGGATTGGAGGCCTGCATCAGAGCAGGGAATTCCCGGAGAAGGCTCTCGAACTCAGGGTCGCTTGTGGCAATCACTGCCGTTAGCTGTGTGGACGGCAGGGAGGAGAGGAGCCATGATGAGGACAGACCGGTCTGGTGGTCGATGAGACTACCTCTCTTCGTGTCCACCAGAAGGTCATGGGCAGACAGGGAATCGGCACCGAGAAGGGGATGAGATACATCAGCGATGAGGAAGATCCAGTTGAACGTCTTCCTGGGGCCCAGGGATACCGTCAGCATACGTCGACCATTCTCTTGATTCTGCTGGTGTTTGCTTCCTGTAGGTCGAGTCCACGAGTGCCCCCAGCGCGGTCAGCAGGTGTGGCTGGGACGACGCTGTATTCTGCTCCGGTGTCGATCAGGAACGAGACTCCAGTGATGCTGTCCTGGATCTTGAGCAGACCGCCTGGCTTGACGTCAGAGGTGGAGAGAGCAGGCGATGACGTCTGGTGCACCTGCCCTACTGCTCGTTTCCCGACCACGAGCAGGGCGGCTGGCAGGAGTGAGCGTTGGCGCCAAACCGCTGGTGGTACCAGCAGAGGTTGGTCTCGGGACTGCGACCTGGGAGGTGTTGCTGGCTGGCGGTATCCAGAGCTGGATCGTCCGCGGGGTCTGGACATGGAGCGCTCGCGACGTGCGGTTGCTTCAGCCAGTGAAGTTACCGTCGCCGTCAGTGCTGTTATGCCGGCGATCATCTGCTGCAGGAGGGTTGACAGGTCGGATGGTGCTGCTTGGACAACGTTGGCTTGCGGTGCTTCAGTGAGGCAATCCACCGTCGCTGAGCCCACGAACCATGGTGATGAAGTGGAAGGTTGAGGAAGCTCCAGCACCAGCAGCCGGTCCGCAGTGGTGGCGATGGCCGAAAGGTCAGTTCATGACGGTAGGCACTGCAGAAAAGGCAGCATTCTGGGAGGAATGGCGTTTAGGAAAATCTGCCGCACGAGTGGCGAGTCCTCCGATCCTTCGGCCTGTGCCAGGTCCAGAAGGTGACGTAGGAACTGGAATGGGCGTCTATCCCGAGCTGTTGGTCTGACAGGAGGGAACGAAGTCGCTGATCCACCGACTTCCCGAAACGCTGACTGATGGCATCTGCGAGCACAGTGTACGGCTCCGTTGCTGGTGGGTTGCGCAGTATATCGGCGAAGTCTCGCAGTAGATGTCCTGGCAGTAGAGTCGCGGTTATCTGAAAACGGGTTTGCTGGTCCGCTAAACCAGCTTGGTAGAAGTACAGGTCCAACTGCACAAGCCAGATTACCGGGTCTTCCTGGACAATTATCGGCGGTGCCACGTGGCTGTGGACGGTCACGTCAGCCGCGGCTGCCTC
Organism: Chirona hameri; assembly: GCA_036785665.1. Classification (NCBI taxonomy): domain Eukaryota; kingdom Metazoa; phylum Arthropoda; class Thecostraca; order Balanomorpha; family Balanidae; genus Chirona; species Chirona hameri. Next base: position 180,409 of record JAXIVJ010000347.1, on the reverse strand, counting down.
CTCCGAGGTCTGTGCTGGAGCCCCAGCATGGGAGTCACGTCGGGAGTCCACCTCCCCAGAGCGAGGCGTCCCCAGCGCGAGGCGACGGGCCGGGAATGACGAGAGCGTCGGCGGTTCGTAAGGTTGGTCCGCGGCAGCGCAGAGAGCAGAACGGCAGGGAGCAGATGAGCGGAAGCGATCCGCTCACTGCTGTAGGCTAAGGTTGGGTTGTGGGATAGTAGGATCCAACCGCTCACTACAGGTGGAAGGTGCGCGGGAGCAGGAGCAAACCGCTCACTGACGGGATGTACGAGCAAACCGCTCACTGCAGGGTTGGAGCAAACCGCTCGCTACCGTAAGCTATCACGTCGGGGTTACCAATGTAGGAGTAGAGAAACTCGCTACAGTTGTTTTTGTATATGGTATATTTGAAAATATCGACCTCGGCGACCCGCCAAAAACCACTTAAGTACAATGGTAATTCACCAAACCCTCATCCGTTTGGGAAACACAAGACGATAACAGCGGTGAATGTCGGGCGTACAAATGGAATATATGAATACCTCGTAAGATAGGTCACACAGTTGACATGTATATTAAGGAAAGTGATATAGGTATATGCTAGGCAATGAATGACGAAAAACATAGGTAAACATGATAACGCGGTACAGCGACACCTATCGGATACAATTGAAATAATAGTTCACTGTGCGGATCATAGCCGCTGCAAGCCAACTTCAAATTTTACCTCAGGTCAAGGTCAGGTGGTGACCCGAGTAGGCCATGTTGCATATGGGAAGACGTGCGTCAACGAAACAAACACATTGGTGTCGGTTTCACTTCTCTATCGTCATTGTGTCGAGAGTTATTGACATACAACTGTTGGTGACCTCTGATGACCTCGGCTGACCCTGTAGGGGTCACTGAACAAAAATGGCACCTAATTCATCAAGAATGGCCTATAATAACATGATCCAGAAGGAATTATACTGATATATTGCATATCCTTGGAATATGAAGCATTTTAATATTTCCCCATTGACTTATAATGGGGAGGTCACGAAATTGACCCGACCTTAGGTCGCTGATATAAAAAAATCCAAGATAAACGAATTGTAGATATATATGATCTTATGAAATTCTGTAACCATAAAAACTATCATCTAAAAACTGTGACTGTGGTACGACCACAATGTTCTTTTTTTGGGAGGTGGGGTCACGTAACCTGGTCTAATGACCTGACCTGAGACGACCAGAGGCATTTTTTTTAACATAATGTGGGAAATTGATGCCCGAACAGCTGTGTCGAAAAAGGCGGCGCTGCGCGCCGCCGTTTTTCGCTATCCTCGAAAAACCTGAGGGGGTGTCTAAACATCCCCCGGCACGGCGCGGCTTAATGGACGTAGCTGCTGCAATAACATTAGACGCACGCACGCACGCACGCACGCACGCACGCACGCACACACACACACACACACACACACACACACACACACACACACACACACACACACACACACACACACACACACACACACACACACACACACACACAGAGGCACACAGAGGCACACAGAGGCACACAGAGGCACACAGAGGCACACAGAGGCACACAGACAGACAGACAGACACACAGACAGACACACAGACAGACACACAGACAGACACACAGACAGACACACAGACAGACACACAGACAGACACACAGACAGACACACAGACAGACACACAGACAGACACACAGACAGACACACAGACAGACACACAGACAGACACACAGACAGACACACAGACAGACACACAGACAGACACACAGACAGACACACAGACAGACACACAGACAGACACACAGACAGACACACAGACAGACACACAGACAGACACACAGACAGACACACAGACAGACACACAGACAGACACACAGACAGACACACAGACAGACACACAGACAGACACACAGACAGACACACAGACAGACACACAGACAGACACACAGACAGACACACAGACAGACACACAGACAGACACACAGACAGACACACAGACAGACACACAGACAGACACACAGACAGACACACAGACAGACACACAGACAGACACACAGACAGACACACAGACAGACACACAGACAGACACACAGACAGACACACAGACAGACACACAGACAGACACACAGACAGACACACAGACAGACACACAGACAGACACACAGACAGACACACAGACAGACACACAGACAGACACACAGACAGACACACAGACAGACACACAGACAGACACACAGACAGACACACAGACAGACACACAGACAGACACACAGACAGACACACAGACAGACACACAGACAGACACACAGACAGACACACAGACAGACACACAGACAGACACACAGACAGACACACAGACAGACACACAGACAGACACACAGGACAGACACACAGACAGACACACAGACAGACACACAGACAGACACACAGACAGACACACAGACAGACACACAGACAGACACACAGACAGACACACAGACAGACACACAGACAGACACACAGACAGACACACAGACAGACACACAGACAGACACACAGACAGACACACAGACAGACACACAGACAGACACACAGACAGACACACAGACAGACACACAGACAGACACACAGACAGACACACAGACAGACACACAGACAGACACACAGACAGACACACAGACAGACACACAGACAGACACACAGACAGACACACAGACAGACACACAGACAGACACACAGACAGACACACAGACAGACACACAGACAGACACACAGACAGACACACAGACAGACACACAGACAGACACACAGACAGACACACAGACAGACACACAGACAGACACACAGACAGACACACAGACAGACACACAGACAGACACACAGACAGACACACAGACAGACACA
>JAXIVJ010000347.1:142500-170000 GCA_036785665.1 Chirona hameri | reverse complement strand
GGACGATAGATGGATATCCGTTGAGAAATGGACATGTTTCTCTTTTCTCCTTCATGGCCATAAAAAACTTCAGGACAATGTATGACGTCATAGATATGGTAGCTTGGATATGGAAGCAATTGCATACAATAACGGCAAGCATTTCCATGAAGCAAACACATGAAATACCTGGTCTGTGTAAAAATCAGATTCATGATCAATGATGTATAAGGTCAACAAGAAGAACTTACCAGAAAATCGTCGCGTTCAACTCAGGGTCGCCCCGTTTCTATATTGCGATTTGCACCTTCTTACAATACAATTTCGCAAGCTCGGAATTCTGGCTTCTGATCCCGGCAATGCATCCAGTCACTGAACCAACTCGGTGGTAATAGCAGACCTTGGTAATAACAACCTATATTACTTCTGTACTATTTCAAAGTTACTAATGACCACGGCCAAAGTCTGTTTGCCACGGCTACCACGGCTAGTTTGCGGCAGAATCTGCGTATGACGCAATTCTGACGTCAGCGGGTATGACGTCATACCTCTGGCGAGCGTTCATTCCCCGATTGTGGCCCGGAAGAGCGGGAATGAAAACGGGCCCACTAGTCCTGTGTCGAAATTACTTAACGTAGAGAGGTAATTCTTTCACCACAAACCATTTTTAGATCTGCTCTACAAATATGCTATCTCAGTCCAAAACCCCATGTTAAAGGTGAACTATTCCCATTAATAGCAACAGCACATTGTACATATAAAGCTACTAAAAAAACATTTTGTGGTACCTGATGGCTATGTTAATAGTTTGCAATTAAGTATGCTTAATGCATATAATACCACACTAATACTAAACTAATATCAAACTAAAACTAAACCCAGGTATCAAACTGCTAAAACATGTTCATCCTAATCCAGTGGCTGTGGATGGTGTAAAACTCCACCAAAATAATACTACTTATACTGCTCTAATACTACTTCAATGTCTTTGGTAGAGCTTTTCTGTGAAACATTGTCCTATGTTCAACAAATAGTGTGTGGGTGTGGGGGGAGGGGGCTACATTGGTACATAACATAATATTTTGTTTAATCTTTGTTCCATTACATTCCCATCCAAGACAATGCACCACACCAGAGAGCCCCAAATTGACCTTTATACCACATTTCCCTTCGATTTACCTAGGCCTAATTCACCAGTTTCCACATTAATTGGGTACCTAAATCTCTGATTGGGAATTGAAATGGACAGTGGTGTGTACCTGGAGTCAGGCAAGGCTAAACCTCCAATGACCAATTAATGTGGACATGGAACACCATTCCAAGTAATTAAGGATGTAATACTTAATTCCCAAATTAAGCAGATTAAATATGTGGTAGGTATCAAGCCACACATCCTGCACACCAATTCATGTATGAATGCCCAAAACATGTCCCAAGTTAAAACCATTTAATAAAACTATTATTCACACACCATCATGATTCTCTGTGATTTATCTTAACTTATAGGCAAAACACAGAAGGAATGTATGTCAAATGTATGTAAGGAATGCAATGATAGGTATATCAAATTGTTTAGATGTTTGATTTGATCATAGACAATGCATGGTTTGTTAAAAAGTTTGGTTTCTTTAGCAGACATCACATGCTTATTCTTAAGAGTGCATCAAGTTATTCCAGACAACATTTCAATGTTGTAAGCACATTCAATTAACATTCAATTCATCTGCTTGGATTGGGGAAAAAAATAAAGCTTCACTGAGTTCACCTCTGATATGCAGTTGCTCATGGTCTGGAGTGGTAAAAATATTTCACTTTTTGTTATAAAGGTATCAAATTCCCAGATTATTTCCCCCTGAAATAATCTGAGTTAATTCAGGGCTTTATCTCACATTTTTGGGGGGAAAGGTGCTTGTCTTCCCAGATTAGGGCTGGTGGAGAGGAGCATGTGAATGTGAACACTGAACAGGTGGTGGTGATTTAATATATAAATGTAAACAGCATGGACAGTGTGCTACTAATATGCATCAAAGATGGACCAATACAATATCAAGTTTATCTGGATGAGCACTAGAGCAGCCCCTAAGCAAATAATTTGTTAACCAAATAGCATTGCAAAAATTATGCCCAATGCAAATGAAATAAATAAGCTTTCAGCAATGGTCTTACATTTCCTTTGATATAATTTGATGAGTAGACTAATTTGATGAGACATAATTTGCATCATAAACTAACAGACTGAAGAATTAAGACATGATTATCTTGAAAAGATAATCTTCTACAACCAAACATGAAATATGTATTTAACCCAACTGTGTGTACTGCATCTTAAATTAAAAACTATCCATCTTTGGCAAGCTTGGCACAGGGGTGGATAGTTAAGGTAGGGATAATGTAGTTAAGTGACCACAAGGCACAATCTGAAAAGCTCGCAGAATGTAACAAAAGTTGAAGTGACAAAGTATAATGCCACTTGCTTACCTTTCCATGGTGATATCTTCCACTGAAGCCTCCAATTGGTTATGTTCTAAATGATGCAATCCTGGCTCCATTGACAATAGGACCAAAAGGAAAGGGTTATGATAGAGCAGGAAATGGCAAAGTTGTAAAAGGGCTTAAAACTGTTTCTCGTCTTACTTGTCTAGTCAGGTTTTCTCAACTGACATCAAAATATGGTGTATAATGGACCTAAAAACGATCCAAGCCCAACTTATTGCATATGATTTGTAAATATCAATAAATTATAAATAGTGTCATAACTGAATAACAAAGTGTCAAGGTTAAAATATTGATACTTTATGTGACACAATTACAGATTAATTCTACAGAATAAGTTTCATTTGCAGAAACCCATCTATAATATTATCCCTGGTATACAGTGGTCATGACAATTGGATCAGTGACAAATTGATTGAGATCTTGAAATCATACTACAAGTACATATTCGGGTTGAAAGAGCACAGCAAGAAACATTAAGCTTAACCATCCATTAAGCTAGCCCATGCCCAAAAATGAAAATTGAACAGCTGTATGACTGTAGACTTTAGGCAAGTTTCCTATTCTAGTGCAATGACCTGCAGCTGAAAGGATGTTGTATTGATATGTTCTTAATGCAATGATAGGCAATTTGGGCTATATCAATATGCGGTCAGGGTACGGGATTTGGAAAGGAATGGAGCCTATTCTTCACAGAACCGCCACGAGAGGAGCGCCTTCAGCTGGCCTTTGACCACCCACAGCCTGAATCCAACAAACAACCGGTTTCATGCCAAAAAGTATCAAGGTATCGCAATGAATTAGCGACTTCCCTTAAAATAGTTTTATATTAATTATGACGTAATTTTGTAGTTATGATGAAAAAAAGACATGCAACATATGCAACATCACGTCATTCAACATTAGAGCGCATATTTTCGAAGGATAACTTTGTTGAGTGTTTTCTTTCCAAAAGTCATAGCTGCGTCGTTTTTGTATCGTGATGTTGTATTTTTAGAGAAGTAAACAAGTAAATTATATATCAATATTAGTTGAAACTCTTCATCATAATTTTGTTTTAAATAATTGACCGTGAATACAACTTTTCTGCTATTTTTATTTAACCATCGCCGTTTCTCGAAATCGCGAAGTTCAACATCTCTAATATGGCCACACAGCTTACAGGAATTTAGGAGAAGTTCCAATTTTTACTTTCTTCAATATTGCTTTGATATAATAAATTATTAGAAAATAAAGATAAAATGTTATACATACTCCTGTAATGAAAAGTTCAAAATATAAGTAAAATGTATTGCACTTCGCTTCATCAACACCTAATATCTAACCGTGATAAAAATAATTTTCTTCACATACCAAAATTACCTTTCAGAAATGCTTCTGCTGCGTCATTATTGTATTTTCTATAATATTTGTCAAGTGGGCAGTGGGCGTTTTGGTTTGTTGCATGGGCCAGTTTGTTGTATTTGTATTGGGAAGGGCCAAGGGGATCGCAGATTGTGGATTCCATAGATATTGAAAAATGATATAAAATGTCACGAGATGTTAGCTTATGTTGGTAAGAACTACTAGTCTAAGCAAAACACAGACAAACACGGCTGATTGGTTGAAATAATTGCAGCAAACTATTTAACTGTGATAGGAATAAACCGAGGTTCAGGCCTTCAACAACAATGCCTGTTGGAAAATCAAGATTCAAGATGCAGTAGTGACGCTGGTAAGAATGATTAGAATTGCTAATTTCCCTTAGTCCTTAAGTTTGATCTGTGCAGCATCACTTCTATTGTTGATCATTGCTAATATTCCTGGCCATTTGCTTATTTAATAGTTTATTCAGGGTGAAACTTCTGTACTGCACCTCCCCAGTTTATTGTAGTCTTGAGGTCCCTTGTCATAATAATGCCATGGATGAAGTATACCTGGATTGGAAACCAACAGCTGATTTCATGTTGGCCTTCGGTAAGTAAACAGGACACCAGAAGATGCATGATTGGCTGATGCGTGAGACTGCAATATGCGATCCTTGGTGAGAGGGGTGGAAGCATGTGGTGTGGAGCGATAAACTACCACAATTCAAAAAGGAAGAGTCCTGAAGTTACTGAAGTTACATCAGAATAAAGCCTGTTAAATTCACTTTACAATAAGATCAGGGAACAATCATATTTGTGAAAAATTAGAAACATTAAAATGTGTGAGCTCAGAATGACCCGCCCATAGCCAGCGCTGCACACCGGCGGGCGGTTTGAGTGTTGATACTTACTACTGACCACTAGCTAACACACAGTTGACCAATACTAAAAGATTGACTTTCCAATCCAGTTATCAGTCATCCATGATAATACTGTTAGCTGATTACTCTTCTTCTATTAAGGACCTCAAGACACTGTAAACTTGGGAACTGTGTTACTGAAGTTTCACCTGATTTTGTCATGTGAATGTTGATGTGGTGTGTGGGTGTATCAATATGTGAGAGGACCTTACACTCTGCTTGAAAGCATTGTACCATACTAATGCACCATAACCAATCATTGTTCATATTCCTGCCATTTTTTGCTTTATAACTTTGTTTTTCTGTTGTGAAAGTGGATACTTTTCCCTTCCATCTGTCTGCTGTCACTTGCCACTGATGTAGGCACATATTCTAACATAAACCATCATGCATATGTGATAAAATAATTATGCACATGTGGCTGTCTGATGGTCCTCTAAGACTGTCTGATGGTCCTCTAAGGTGGTCTGATCAGTGTCCTAGCATTGGGAAATTTGGGTGGAAAACAACACCCTATGGATACTATTCTTCCACCCTTTTTCTAAAGTTTTCCTCTTAATTTTCCACTCCTTATTCTAAAATGTATTGAATAATTTGAACTCTATACTGATTTATGGATGTAATGATAGGACAAGACAGGGAAATACAGGTCAAAATTGGCATAGTTAATAACAAATTATGGTGAGCGGGTAATTGGACATTGATAAAGCTGAATACAATGGCTTTTGGTTGAATTGTCCACTCTTTATGCTTATTGTTAGCCATAATTTCCCATTCCGCACCCAAGCTCCAAAGCAATCCTAGGACCCTGGGCCTGATGGTCCTCTAAGGTGGTCTGATGGTCCTCTAAAGTGGTATGATGGTCCTCTAAGGTGGTCTGATGGTCCTCTAAGGTGGTCTGATGGTCCTCTAAGGTGGTCTGATGGTCCTCTAAGGCTGTCTGATGGTCCTCTAAGGTGGTCTGATGGTCCTCTAAGGCTGTCTGATGGTCCTCTAAGGCTGTCTGATGGTCCTCTAAGGCTGTCTGATGGTCCTCTAAGGCTGTCTGATGGTCCTCTAAGGTGGTCTGATGGTCCTCTAAGGCTGTCTGATGGTCCTCTAAGGTGGTCTGATGGTCCTCTCAGGTGGTCTGATGGTCCTCTAAAGTGGTCTGATGGTCCTATAAGGTGGTCTGATGGTCCTCTAAGGTGGTCTGATGGTCCTCTAAGGTGGTCTGATGGTCCTCTAAGGCTGTCTGATGGTCCTCTAAGGCTGTCTGATGGTCCTCTAAGGCTATCTGATGGCCCTCTAAGGCTGTCTGATGTTCCTCTAAGGCTGTATGATGGTCCTCTAAGGATGTCTGATGGTTCTCTAAGGTGGTCTGATGGTCCTAAGGCTGTCTGATGGTCCTCTAAGGCTGTATGATGGTCCTCTAAGGCTGTATGATGGTCCTCTAAGGCTGTATGATGGTCCTCTAAGGCTGTCTGATGGTTCTCTAAGGTGGTCTGATGGTCCTAAGGCTGTCTGATGGTCCTCTAAGGCTGTCTGATGGTCCTCTAAGGCTATCTGATGGCCCTCTAAGGCTGTCTGATGGTCCTCTAAGGCTGTCTGATGGTCCTCTAAGGCTGTCTGATGGTCCTCTAAGGCTGTCTGATGGTCCTCTAAGGCTGTCTGATGGTCCTCTAAGGCTGTCTGATGGTTCTCTAAGGTGGTCTGATGGTCCTAAGGCGGTCTGATGGTCCTCTAAGGCTGTCTGATGGTCCTCTAAGGCTGGGGCATTCCACAACAAATTGACACTGAAGTGGCAAATTAACACCCTACATCTCATAGTTTTTATAAAACTTTGTTCAGGGGTACTTGGGGGCCCAGAACACGCCTGTGCTATTTTCAGCTCACTCCGACCAACGGCTTTGGAGATATAGCCTGCGGCATTTTCACTAGGTCAGACAAACTCAATTTTGTTTTTGATTTTTTAGACCAATTTGGGTTGTTTAAATTTAACAAGCCTATAAAGCATTCGACTCCGCTTGAGCTGAAGAATATTCTGGTATTTTTTTATTTATTTTTTCGTGGAACTCAAACTTGTTATTTCGAGTGACCTTGGGTGGCCTTGCGTGACTTTGACGAAAGGGATTTTTTTCTTCATTTTTTCCTTTTTAATATTGACCTCAGGTTGTCATCTGGTAGTGTGCAAAACAAAATGGCGGATAGCAATAATAATGGCATTTATGTTTTCTATAAATGCCATTATTTTCCGTCCAAGCAATAGCCCTCGCCCTGGTGGGAGAGTAATTTTGACCCCCTCTTATATTTTTCGCAAATAGTGAGAAAACGGCGGCGTGCAGCGCCGCCAAATATGGCACAGTTATTTGAGCATCTATCACTCACATTTTGTGAAAGTTTTAACTTCAGGTTATCACAGGTCAGGTCACCAGGTCACGTCCAGTGACCTTACCTCCAAAATGTGTGTGGTCGTGCCAAAGCCACAGTGTTGGCCCGAGAGCTTTGAAACTTGCAGGATTTAATAAGGTCATAAGTACCTACAATTAATTTATCTCGGATTTTGTTGTATCAGTGACCTAAGGTCAGGTCAATGTAATTTCGTGACCTCCTCAGTATAAGTCAATGGGAAATATACAAATGCTTCCTATTCAGATAATATGCATTGGATCAGGCTAATTCTTCCAGAATCATGTTTTTTTAGCTCATTATTGATGACCCAGATGCAATTGCTGCTCTGTGACCTCTGCAAGGTCAGCTGAGGTCATCTCAGGTCACCAGCACTTGTTTGCCTGTGGTGACCTGAGACACAGTGGTGCATTGACGTATATATGCCACCACTGTGTTTGTCTCGTCGAGTCCTTTTGACCTTTAATGACTTCTGGTGGCCTCACTATTGCGCTGAGCCAAATCCCGGTGTGTCTCCGACACAACTTTGCCCTGGTGGGGGGTCAAAATTACCCCGCCCCCTCCTCTAACTCGAACACTAAAAGGGCTATAAAGACGCGAAAAAGTTTGAAAGCTCTTGACAAGGCCATTAGTGGTTATTTCGGGTATGATTTATTTGGCTCAGCTCAATATTGAGGTCACCAGAGGTCATCAAATGTCAAATTTTCGAAGTATAGGACTTTGCTCCAGAAACCCCCAAATATCTCGGGAACTATGATAGCTAGTAACCAACGGAAAAAATCAACCGAAAGCTTATGAAAATTAAATCGCCGTAGGTGTCCACAAGTTTAAGCTCAGGTCAATAGTTTAGGCCCCAGAGGTCACCAAAGGCCACGAGGGGATTTTTCCCAAAAAGTTTTTTTTTGTATTGGTTAGACATATAGCGGTAATTTTAAGACCAACGTTTTTGCCTTGCCAAGGCGCTTCGAAACATATTAATGGTGCCCTGGTTAGGTCAACTTAAAAAAAATTGACCTTAGGTCAAGGTCATTTGGTGACCCAGGTAGGTCATGTTGCACATGGGGCACGCGACTTGACGATACAAACACAGTGGTGTCATTTGCACGTCTATATATGTATTATATCAACAGCTAGTGGCAAAAAAGTGCTGGTAACCCGAGATGACCTCAGCTGACCTTGCAGAGGTCACGGAGCAACAATTGCACCTGGGTCGTCAATAATGAGTTAAATAACATGATTCTGACAGAATTGGCCTGCTCAAAAGCATATTATCTGAATAAAGACAAAGACATAAAGACATAAAAGAAAAGTGCAACAAAGAGCCTCTTGGGCCCATCCGAGGTTGCACCCCACCCCACCCACACCCACACCCACACCCACCCCCACCCCCACCCCCACCCCCCGCCCCCACCCCCCCCCCCCCCCTCCACCAGTCTCGCCCCTTCAAATCACCTTACTCTACCTGCATAAAAGAAGGCTAATCCCACGAGTATTTATGAACTAATCCCTTCTCTGTAAAGTATTTATCTAATCTAATTTTGAAGGAAGCAAGTGTCACTGCATCAGCGACATCCCCTGGTAGCATATTCCAATGTCCTACAACCCTTCTACTGAAAAATGACTGTCGTAGCCTAGTCCTACTTTGTTTCATAATGAGTTTATGCTGATGACCTCTACCTCGATTTTCCCTATTGAACTCAAACATACCCTTTAAATATCCAGAATGCTGACTATTTACAAATTTGAAGACTTCAATTAGATCTCCTCTTAGCCTTCTATATCTAAGTGAAAACATACCCAATTTCTTTAATCTATCTTCATAAGGTAAACTACCAAGACAATTAACCATTTTTGTTGCCCTTTTTTGAACTCTTTCTAACAACCAGCAATCTTTCTCATATGTTGGAGACCAGGCTTGTACACAATACTCCAAATGTGGTCTAACGTATGCACAATACAGTTTTGTTATTACCTTTTCACTCTTGTAGGAAACATTTCTGTTAATGGCCCCTAGCATTCTAAGTGCCTTTTTCCTAGCTTCTACAACCTGGTCTGACGCTGATAGTCTATTGTTTACCACGACACCTTAAATCTCTTTCCTTTTCAATCTGCTCCATTTTCTGCCCACCCATTTCATACCTATGTTTACTGCTAACCCGTCCAGCGTGCATAATCTTATATTTGCTCAAATTGAATTTCATCTGCCATGCTTCAGACCACTCAACTAGCTTGTCCAGATCTGATTGAAAAACATCCTGATCATGTTTTCCTCTAATAATCCTGACAACATTTAGATCGTCCGCAAATTTCAAGACTTTGCTGTCTATACTGTTCTCAATTGCATTCACAAATATTATAAAAAGCAATGGGCCCAGGACTGAGCCCTGTGGAACCCCACTGAGAACCTCCTTCCATTGTGATTGGCACCCATTCAATATAACCCTTTGCTGACGTCCTGAAAGCCACATTTCTATCCAATCCAGAATCTTGCCCCTGATCCCATGAATTTTAAGTTGCAACCCCAGTCTTGTATGGGGGACTTTGTCAAATGCTTTACTGAAATCAAGAAAAGCTACATCTAGCTGTTTACCCTGATCAAAGCTATCTGTTGCAACATCCAAAAACTCCAGAAGATTAGTTAAACAAGAACGGCCCTTCCTAAAGCCATGCTGTGTATCCTTGATGAGTTCATTTTGCTCAAAGAATTCAACAATCTTATCTTTGATGATTGATTCAAGCACCTTGCAGACTAATGAGGTCAGACTAACTGGTCTATAGTTTTCCTCTTTACTTCTATCTCCCTTTTTATGAATAGGAACAACATTTGCTCTTTTCCAATCAAGTGGAATTTTACTATTTGCAAGTGATTTAGAAAATATTATGGCTAATGGAACCGACATCTCCCTTTCAGATTCTCTTAAAAGTCTAGCATGGATTTCATCAGGTGAATAGTGAGCATTTAGTGAGAATAGTGAGCATTTTTATATTTCCCTTCGACTTATAATGGGGAGGTCACGAAATTGACCTGACCTTAGGTCACTAATAAAACAAAATCAGAAATAAATGAATTGTAGGTACTTCTGGCCATATGCAATCCTGGAAGTTTCAAAGCTCTCGGACGAACACTGTGATTTTGGCACGACCACGCACATTTTTGGAGGTAAGGTCACTTGACGTGACCTGGTGACCTGACCTGTAATGACCCGAAGTTAAAACTTCACAAAATGTGGGTAATTGATGCCCAAATAACTGTGCTATATATGGTGGCGCTGCACGCCGCCGTTGTCTCGCTATTCGCGAAAAACCTAAGAGGGTGTCAAAATGACTCCCCCCACCAGGGCGAGGGCTTAATGCTTGGACGGAAAATAGTGGCATTTATAGAAAACACCTATCCGCCATTGTTTGCACACTAACGAGCGAATCTTAGGTTTCGTCCCGATCGGACCTAATGGCTACGAGCGAATCTTAGGTTTCGTCCCGATCGGACTTAATGTCTACGAGCGAATCTTAGGTTTCGTCCCGATCGGACTTAATGGCTGCGAGCGAATCTTACGTTTCGTCCCAATCGGACTTAATGGCTACGAGCGAATCTTAGGTTTCGTCCCGATCGGACTTAATGGCGGGGTTAGGTCCGATCGGGACGAAACCTAAGATTCGCTCGTAGCCATTAAGTCCCGTCGGAACGAAACCTAAGATTCCCGCGTAGCCATTAAGTCCGATCGGGACGAAACCTAAGATTCGTTCGTAGACATTAAGTCCGATCGGGACGAAACCTAAGATTCGCTCGTAGCCATAAGTCCGATCTCTGGGTCGCCAGTCATAATCCCATAATCTAGTGACGTCATCGTCGTCATCTAGGGCTTCCATATGTATCCAGACCAGCCTTGATTTATAATAACCTTGAACCCTGATTTTCGTGCGACGCCAGCCGCGACCGGTGACGCCAGCTGTACCGTTATCCTACGCCTGACCGGGCACCTGATACACGCCTTTGCCAGCACCGGGCCCTGCCTCGATCGGGCCTGACCAAGACCGGGTCCCTACCAGTGCCGGGCCCTGTTGTGACCAGGCCCTCGTCCTGACCATGCCCCATATCACGCCTTTGCCAGCACCGGCCCCTGCCTCGATCGGACCTGACCAAGACTGAACCCCTACCAGGCACGGGCCCTGTTGTGACCAGGCCCTCGTCCTGACCGGGCCCCATATCACGCCTTTGCCAGCACCGGCCCCTGCCTCGATCGGACCTGACCAAGACTGGACCCCTACCAGGCACGGGCCCGTGTCAATAATATGCAAGGACCGGGCCCTGTTGTGACCGGGCCCTCGTCATGACCGGGCCCCATATTACGCCTCTGCCAGCACCGGGCGCCTGCCTCGATCGGACCTGACCAAGACCGGACCCCTAGCAGAAACGGGCCCGTATCAATAATATGCAAGCTGACCCTGTTGACCCCCCCCCCCCCCCCTGCGTGCGTCACTGGCGAACTGTAACTGGCGGCTGACTATGTGTTCCGCGTGAGCGCGGCGCCGACGAAGGAGCCGGCTGCCGCCAGTGACGTCATCCGGCGGTCTGGCGAGTTCAAGGTCAAATGGCTCGTGTCCTTGCCTGGTGATAGGGCCTTGACTACACTCAATTCCAATTGGCCAATAGCTAGTGGAGCCACACCAAACCTTAGGTACTGAACAGCATGGGAGGGCCCATGTTCAGCTTAAAAGGATCCTCCATCCAGTCTCTTTTCTGTCTCAACGGGCCTTTCACCCGCCTGAGATGGGCTTCAGGCAGCACAAGAAGGTTCTACCCTGACCTGAAAGAGCCATCCGGTTATCTGAGAGCTCTTCACCGGTCTCTGAAAGGGTCTTCAATGACCCGGGGCCTTTGGACGATCTGTGGGTCTTTGACAGCCACATGAAGAAGAGGGACCTTGACCAGCATTGGAGGACCATCAGACAGCCTTAGAGGACCATCATACCACTTTAGAGGACCATCAGACCACCTTAGAGGACCATCAGACCACCTTAGAGGACCATCAGACAGCCTTAAAGGACCATCAGACAACCTTAGAGGACCATCAGACAGCCTTAGAGGACCATCATACCACCTTAGAGGACCATCAGACAGCCTTAGAGGACCATCATACCACCTTAGAGGACCATCAGACAGCCTTAAAGGACCATCAGACAACCTTAGAGGACCATCAGACAGCCTTAGAGGACCATCATACCACCTTAGAGGACCATCAGACAGCCTTAGAGGACCATCATACCACCTTAGAGGACCATCAAACAGCCTTAAAGGACCATCAGACAACCTTATAGGACCATCAGACAGCCTTAGAGGACCATCATACAGCGTTAGAGGACTATCAGACAGCCTTAGAGGACCATCAGACCACCTTAGAGGACCATCAGACAGCCTTAGAGGACCATCAGACCACCTTAGAGGACCATCAGACCACCTTAGAGGACCATCAGTCAGCCTTAGAGGACCATCATACAGCGTTAGAGGACTTTCAGACAGCCTTAGAGGACCATCAGACCACCTTAGAGGACCATCAGACAGCCTTAGAGGACCATAGACAGCCTTGGAGGACCATCAGACCACCTTAGAGGACCATCAGACCACCTTAGAGGACCATCAGACCACCTTAGAGGACCATCAGACAGCCTTAGAGGACCATCAGACCACCTTAGAGGACCATCAGACCACCTTAGAGGACCATCAGACAGCCTTAGAGGACCATCATACAGCGTTAGAGGACTATCAGACAGCCTTAGAGGACCATCAGACCACCTTAGAGGACCATCAGACAGCCTTAGAGGACCATCAGACCACCTTAGAGGACCATCAAGACCACCTTAGAGGACCATCAGACCACCTTAGATGACCATCAGACCACCTTAGAGGACCATCAGACCACCTTAGAGGACCATCAGACCACCTTAGAGGACCATCATACAGCGTTAGAGGACTATCAGACAGCCTTAGAGGACCATCAGATCACCTTAGAGGACCATCAGACAGCCTTAGAGGACCATCAGACAGCGTTAGAGGACCATCAGACAGCGTTAGAGGACCATCAGACCACCTTAGAGGACCATCATACAGCCAATTTAGACCAATTTGGGTTGTTTAAATTTAACAAACCTATATATCATTCGATTCCGCTTGAGCTGAAGAATATTCTGGTATTTATTTTATTTTTTCGTGTAAAACCCACACTAGACCCAATAATCGGTGACCCACACGACCCAATAATAAGTAACCCACACTAGACCCAATAATCGGTGACCCACACTAGACACAATAACTTCCAAAGGCCTTTTCAGATATGCACGCACGCACGCACGCACGCACGCACGCACGCACGTACGCACGCACGCACGCACACACGCACACACGCACGCACACACGCACGCACGCACGCACGCACAGACGTACGCCCGCCCTGGTGACTGTGACTGATTTCGCTCAGAATACCCAAAGCCTGTCATTTAATCTGGCTATAACTTTCCATTTCAGCGCGAGACACATTTCGGATCGTGATTTATTTGAGTGGTTTTTCGCTAGTCGATGCATCAACTACAATGATTTGATGGCTCTATACATCCTGGAATAAGTATTGGACAGGCTCCTATAATTGCTTTGGAGCTGGGGTGTGGAGTGGAAAATTCTGACTAAAAATAAGTATAAAGAGTGGAAAATTCAACCAAAAAGCATATGTACCAGACTTTATCACCCAATTACCTGCTCACCAAATTTAGTTATTGCCTATGCCAATTCTTACCCGTCTTTCCATCCACAGGCTGTCCCTATCATTACATCCATAAATCAGTATCAGGTTTCCAATTATCCAATACATTTTAAAATAAGGAGTGGAAAATTCACAGTAAAACTCGGGAAAAGGAGTGGAAAAATAGTATCCATAGGGTGTCATTTTCCACCCCAATTTCCTGCAATGCTAGGACACTGGTATTGGATATGACACATCGCCATTACTGGCTGTTGCAATGGTGCGTTAACTATTTCCGCGCTACTTTTCACCAAACCACGCAATATCGACACAGAACAGACGGTTTGCATTTTGTTCTGTGCAATACATAGGCTCTCTGTTGACTGGTGCTATATTCATCGATGTTCAAAATGCACGACTCTTTACTTCAGTGGTTCTCCGCGTCAAGGGTATGGTTACCCCCCTTTGATGACCAGAATGACTCGTTAAACCGCGACTTACTGGGGGGAGGCTATCTTGTTATCCCCCTCCCGTTATTTTTGCAATAACTCCTAAACCAACACCAGTATCGTCACCAATCTTGCAGTACCTTCTCTCACATCAATTCTACACATGTTGGCCAAAGGAAAAAGTTGAGATTATGATAGGTCAACCGGAAATGACGTCAGAGTGACGTCATGTTCTTCGGTTTTGGTTGCAAAATAATGGTTTGCGGAAAACTCTGTCAAAGATACTATGTTTGAGATAAATTAAATTGTCTTAAATCAAATTACTGACAATAGATCGGTCTATGAAACTGCAATCTCGGATATTTGTTTTTTTTATTCAAAATTTTGAGAAATCCAAATAATTGCCTTTTTTTGTTCTTTTACAACAACAACAACAATCAACAAAAACATAATATTCCAAAAACCGGATAATATGTTATTGAGACGTGGTCGGTAAATATGAGTACCAAATTTGAAGTTGATATCTTCCAAAATGACTGACTTATGACCTTTAAATGACACAAATCGACCACCTCTCACAGCATTACTATGCATAAAAAATGCATTTCCGTTTTTGCTTTTTACTTCTATCTATATGAAACGAACAATGTTCTAAGGTCATTTTCGCGTTCTAGACGAAAAACAAACCCATAAACATGTGTTACAACGCCTAATGACCGTAATCTGCAGTTTGACCTCGTGATCTCGGATGACCTTGACCTGACCCAAGGTCATAAACAGCTTAGAATGGTACTTAGAAGTGTTAGACACACGAATCATACCGATTTATCGACTGTTTATGCGTTTAATATCGCAATTTTGCGCGACAATTCCATCCATCGAGACCTTTTGATACGGTCAAATATTTTGTACTTGACCTGACCTGTGACGTCATCGGTGACCCCGAGGTCAACAATATTATGTTTCCCTCGATACATTTCCCAGGGCTTCTAATGCCGTTTGAATTTTTACAATCGGTCCAGTAGTTCCGGAGATCGGGGGGGGGGGGGGAAATACCCCCCCCCCCCCCAGTAAGTCGCGTTATGAAATATACCCCAGTAACTCGCGGGTTAAAGGGATTATACGGGTTTCCGTCCTGAAAGGAAATTCACTTTTTTGCACTTGTATGAGCTTTGAACGCGTTTAAAAGATATATACCATTGACCTCAATGCTCATTTAGTCCATTATTTCAGCAATTATCAGCGTCAAGACTTTGGCTTTTATCAAGATTTGTATCAGATAACGAGTACTTGATCGGCATTACTGTCCATCACTTTCTTATCTTATAATCTGCATAAAATTCGATGGTGTAGTAATCTGGGCGGCTGAGAGACAAAATAGCGGTTACGAACTCAGAAGCAAGCTGCCGCAAGAGGGTTTATTTACTGTTTACTGTTTACGTTCACCATAAAAAAGGTCACGTGACCGTGAAGAGAAAAATCCCAGATGGATGCCAATTCCGCCCCAGAACACTTCTCCCGAACGGCCACCTTCATATCAATATACATGAATTAAATTAAGGTTACCTTTACATGAAGGTAAGCCTGCAATTGTGAAATTGTGTGAAATTGCTATGCAAACATATCGCCTTGATGTAAACCACCTTGGCATACGTGATAATTCTTGCGCTCTTTGGCATCTGGATGACGATTGTAGAAGGAGTTACTAAATTAAAGACGCTCTAAGCCGGGCAAGTAATGCCATGCGTTTTTCGTTTTTCATCAATTTTAGAGCTTCGAATTATCTGCAAGTCCTACACTGGATCACACAAAGATTATTCAATTAAATTCTAACGGGACTGTTTGTTACTACATACTGTTCGTTCGTTTCTTTTTGTGGGTTTTCCTTGCGGCGTTTAGCGTTGAGAATTTGGTGGTGACGTATTATTTTTTTTACATGAAGATTCATGAAAAATGTCTAATTTTATGGGAAAAACTAGGTAACTGCTGCTGTCGTTGAAAAAAGTTTATCTTATCATATATTGGTTATTGTAACCGGAAATATGCCATAAGTGAGGTGTTTTTATTAACATAAAAGAGATGACTGGCTCTGCCTCAGCCAGTACTGCAGAAAGTACGCGGTGGCATCACCGCGCACTATGAAATGTCCTTCGCGCAGAAGAGGTAATTTCCATGAAAATGTGACTACCGTGTGACTTCTACCACTTTTATAAGTAAGTTGTACTATGTAACTCAATTATTCTGGGAAAAACCCGTATAATCCCTTTAATCCCTCCCCGTTGGCAATGCTCACGCACAGACCTCATTTCTCGGCTTCAAGCTATGCGGTACAGCATAACTTCAGGCGCGTACTACTAGCGCCATCTAGGGACAGGAATATAAGTGCACATGCGTGTTGCTCTTTGGCTACAATTAAAGCAGTGGTTCCCAGCGTATGCAAACACGTAAACTGTAACATAAAGGTGGAATAATTTAGCATTCATTGGTTCTGATGCTCTTCGCGATAATATGATGACAGTGAAACATAAACTGTTCTCTGTGTTTGGTGATATTTTCGTCCCCAGTCGGGTGATGCGGCTGTGACGCTGTCGGACCATTGAAGGCGCTTATTGACCGTGGTGCTGAGCTGGGCATGGGGCGAACGTGGAGTAAATGCGCTCGGCTGTCGTGCGCAGCCGTCTGCGTGATTTCGTTGGAGTGTTGCCACGCCGCCCACACGGGACAGCCGCAGCTGTGCTGGCCAACACGGTGGATGGCCACGGTGGATGGGAGAGAGTATGTCACTGAACAAGGACCAAGTGGCAAACCGGTAAAGGATCATGTGACACATTGTCAAATAATCCTGTGGTAAAAGATCCAATGACATAATTTCCGTTTGTGATAGACACCGTACCGACAAAAATCGTACCGGATAAAGATCGTTTAGGTCAGAAAGTCTTATAACCAGCCACCTTGTATCCATTCTAGCCCAGTTGCGTACACTTACACACGCCTTAGTCGGCGGGCCCTACAACCCTAATAAACAAACAAACTTACACCCGCCTCTGCGTTGTGTGTGTTTATCACAGCCAAAGTAAAGTCAGGTCGCAGTCAGGTGGCCGTAAACTTCGGCGGTAGGTGGTAGGTCGGTGGTAGGTGGTATTAATCTTCGGTGGTAGTTGGTAGGTCGGCGGTAGGTGGCAGTAATCGTCGGCGGTGGGTGGTAGGTAGGTGGTAGGTCGGCGGTAGGTGGTAGGTGGTAGGTCGGCGGTAGGTGGTAGGTCGGTGGTAGGTGGTAGGTCGGCGGTGGGTGGTAGGTTGGCGGTAGGTGGTAGGTGGGTGGTAGGTCGGCGGTAGGTGGTAGGTCGGCGGTAGGTGGTAGGTCGGCGGTGGGTGGTAGGTCGGCGGTAGGTCGGTGGTAGGTCGGCGGTAGGTCGGTGGTAGGTAGGCGGTAGGTGGTAGGTCGGTGGTAGGTGGTAGGTGGGTGGTAGGTGGTAGGTCGGCGGTAGGTGGTAGGTCGGCGGTAGGCGGTAGGTTGGCGGTAGGCGGTAGGTCGGCGGTAGGTAGGCGGTAGGTCGGCGGTAGGTCGGCGGTAGGTAGGCGGTAGGTGGTAGGTAGGTGGTAGGTAGGCGGTAGGTGGTAGGTCGGTGGTAGGTCGGTGGTAGGTCGGTGGTAGGTGGTAGGTCGGCGGTAGGTGGTAGGTCGGCGGTGGTCGGTAGGTGGTAGGTCGGTGGTAGGTGGTAGGTGGTAGGTCGGTGGTAGGTGGTAGGTCGGTGGTAGGTGGTAGGTCGGTGGTAGGTGGTAGGTCGGCGGTAGGTCGGCGGTAGGTAGGCGGTAGGTAGGTGGTAGGTCGGCGGTGAGTGGTAGGTGGTAGGTCGGCGGTAGGTGGTAGGTAGATGGTAGGTCGGCGGTGGGTGGTAGGTGGTAGGTCGGCGGTGGGTGGTAGGTCGGTGGTAGGTGGTAGGTAGGTGGTAGGTGGGTGGTAGGTGGTAGGTCGGCGGTAGGTGGTAGGTCGGCGGTAGGTGGTAGGTCGGCGGTAGATGGTAGGTCGTCGGTATGTGGTAGGTCGGCGGTGGGTGGTAGGTGGTAGGTCGGTGGTAGGTGGTAGGTCGGCGGTAGGTGGTAGGTAGGTGGTAGGTAGGTGGTAGGTCGGCGGTAGGTGGTAGGTCGGCGGTAGGCGGTAGGTGGCGGTAGGCGGTAGGTAGTAGGTAGGTGGTAGGTCGGCGGTAGGTGGTAGGTCGGCGGTGGGCGGTAGGTGGTAGTTCGGCAGTGGGTGGTAGGTCGGTGGTAGGTTGGCGGTGGGTAGTAGGTCGGCGGTGGGTGGTAGGTCGGTGGTAAGTAGGTGGTAGGTCGGCGGTGGGTGGTAGGTAGGTGGTAGGTCGGCGGTGGTAGGTAGGTGGTAGGTCGGCGGTGGGTGGTAGGTAGGTGGTAGGTCGGCGGTAGGTGGTAGGTAGGTGGTAGGTCGGCGGTAGGTGGTAGGTAGGTGGTAGGTCGGCGGTAGGTGGTAGGTCGGCGGTAGGTGGTAGGTCGGCGGTAGGTGGTAGGTCGGCGGTAGGTGGTAGGTCGGCGGTAGGTGGTAGGTCGGCGGTAGGTGGTAGGTGGTAGGTCGGTGGTAGGTGGTATTAATCTTCGGTGGTAGTTGGTAGGTCGGCGGTAGGTGGCAGTAATCGTCGGCGGTGGGTGGTAGGTAGGTGGTAGGTCGGCGGTAGGTGGTAGGTGGTAGGTCGGCGGTAGGTGGTAGGTCGGTGGTAGGTGGTAGGTCGGCGGTGGGTGGTAGGTTGGCGGTAGGTGGTAGGTGGGTGGTAGGTCGGCGGTAGGTGGTAGGTCGGCGGTAGGTGGTAGGTCGGCGGTGGGTGGTAGGTCGGCGGTAGGTCGGTGGTAGGTCGGCGGTAGGTCGGTGGTAGGTAGGCGGTAGGTGGTAGGTCGGTGGTAGGTGGTAGGTGGGTGGTAGGTGGTAGGTCGGCGGTAGGTGGTAGGTCGGCGGTAGGCGGTAGGTTGGCGGTAGGCGGTAGGTCGGCGGTAGGTAGGCGGTAGGTCGGCGGTAGGTCGGCGGTAGGTAGGCGGTAGGTGGTAGGTAGGTGGTAGGTAGGCGGTAGGTGGTAGGTCGGTGGTAGGTCGGTGGTAGGTCGGTGGTAGGTGGTAGGTCGGCGGTAGGTGGTAGGTCGGCGGTGGTCGGTAGGTGGTAGGTCGGTGGTAGGTGGTAGGTGGTAGGTCGGTGGTAGGTGGTAGGTCGGTGGTAGGTGGTAGGTCGGCGGTAGGTCGGCGGTAGGTAGGCGGTAGGTAGGTGGTAGGTCGGCGGTGAGTGGTAGGTGGTAGGTCGGCGGTAGGTGGTAGGTAGATGGTAGGTCGGCGGTGGGTGGTAGGTGGTAGGTCGGCGGTGGGTGGTAGGTCGGTGGTAGGTGGTAGGTAGGTGGTAGGTGGGTGGTAGGTGGTAGGTCGGCGGTAGGTGGTAGGTCGGCGGTAGGTGGTAGGTCGGCGGTAGATGGTAGGTCGTCGGTATGTGGTAGGTCGGCGGTGGGTGGTAGGTGGTAGGTCGGTGGTAGGTGGTAGGTCGGCGGTAGGTGGTAGGTAGGTGGTAGGTAGGTGGTAGGTCGGCGGTAGGTGGTAGGTCGGCGGTAGGCGGTAGGTGGCGGTAGGCGGTAGGTAGTAGGTAGGTGGCAGGTCGGCGGTAGGTGGTAGGTCGGCGGTGGGCGGTAGGTGGTAGTTCGGCAGTGGGTGGTAGGTCGGTGGTAGGTTGGCGGTGGGTAGTAGGTCGGCGGTGGGTGGTAGGTCGGTGGTAGGTAGGTGGTAGGTCGGCGGTGGGTGGTAGGTAGGTGGTAGGTCGGCGGTGGTAGGTAGGTGGTAGGTCGGCGGTGGGTGGTAGGTAGGTGGTAGGTCGGCGGTAGGTGGTAGGTAGGTGGTAGGTCGGCGGTAGGTGGTAGGTAGGTGGTAGGTCGGCGGTAGGTGGTAGGTCGGCGGTAGGTGGTAGGTCGGCGGTAGGTGGTAGGTCGGCGGTAGGTGGTAGGTCGGCGGTAGGTGGTAGGTGGTAGGTCGGTGGTAGGTCGGTGGTGGGTGGTAGGTAGGTGGTAGGTCGGCGGTGGGTGGTAGGTAGGTGGTAGGTCGGCGGTAGGTGGTAGGTAGGTGGTAGGTCGGCGGTAGGTGGTAGGTAGGTGGTAGGTCGGCGGTAGGTGGTAGGTCGGCGGTAGGTGGTAGGTCGGCGGTAGGTGGTAGGTCGGTGGTAGGTCGGCGGTAGGTGGTAGGCCGGCGGCACAGCTGTCGAGTCACCTGTTGGTCCAGCGGCCAGTCCTTCAGTCGGTGGCGGTGGCGGCTGCTGGGCCGACACGCTCTCGTCGCCCGCCCGCGGCGGGTGGAGGCCACAGTGTGTGTCGGCAGCGACGGGTGGAGGCCACAGTGTGTGTCGGCAGCGGTGGAGGTCACAGTGTGTGTCGGCAGCGGTGGGTGGAGGCCACAGTGTGTGTCGGCAGCGGCGGGTGGAGGCCACAGTGTGTGTCGGCAGCGGCGGGTGGAGGCCACAGTGTGTGTCGGCAGCGGCGGGTGGAGGCCACAGTGTGTGTCGGCAGCGGCGGGTGGAGGTCACAGTGTGTGTCGGCAGCGGCGGGTGGAGGCCACAGTGTGTGTCGGCAGCGGCGGGTGGAGGCCACAGTGTGTGTCGGCAGCGGCGGGTGGAGGCCACAGTGTGTGTCGGCAGCGGCGGGTGGAGGTCACAGTGTGTGTCGGCATCGGTGGGTGGAGGCCACAGTGTGTGTCGGCAGCGGCGGGTGGAGGCCACAGTTTGTGTCGGCAGCGGCAGGTGGAGGCCACAGTGTGTCGGCAGCGGCGGGTGGAGGTCGCAGTGTGTGTCGGCAGCGGCGGGTGGAGGCGGCGCTGGTGTAGTGTAGAATGGAGGTTAGTGTTGGTTGCTTGTGTGTAAGCGACATCGGTGCCTGTCACTCGTATGGCGCCTGTCACCGACAACGGATGTGGCACGTGTCACGACGACTCGACAAACGGACGTATCAGGACTAAGACTCCCGTCTCGGGCTCCTGACTCCTGGCTCCGGCGGCCGTCTTGGCTGGGCTCCTGGCTCTTGCCGCCATCTTGGCTGGGCCCCTGGCTCCGGCGGCCGTCTCGGCTGGGCTCCTAGCTCCAGCTGCCTTCTTGGCTGGACTCTTGACTCTTTGCTCCGGCGGCCGTCTCGGCTGGACTCCTGGCTCCTGCGGCCGTCTCGGCTGGACTCCTGACTCCGGCGACCGTCTCGGCTGGGCTCCTGGCTCCGGCGGCCGTCTCGGCTGGCTCCGGCGGCCGTCTCGGCTGGACTCCTGACTCCTGGCTCTGGCGGCCGTCTCGGCTGGACTCCTGGCTCCGGCGGCCGTCTCGTTTGGACTCTTGGCTCCTGCGGCCGTCTCGGCTGGACTTCTGACTCCTGGCTCCGGCGGACGTCTTGGCTGGACTCCTGGCTCCGGCGGCCGTCTCGGCTGGACTCCTGGCTCCTGCGGCCGTCTCGGCTGGACTCCTGGCTCCTGCGGCCGTCTCGGCTGGACTCCTGGCTCCTGCGGCCGTCTCGGCTGGACTCCGGCGACCGTCCCGGCTGGGCTCCTGGCTCCGGCGGCCGTCTCGGCTGGGCTCCTGACTCCTGGCTCCTGCGGCCGTCTCGGCTGGACTCCTGACTCCTGACTCCGGCGACCGTCTCGGCTGGGCTCCTGGCTCCGGCGGCCGTCTCGGCTGGCTCCGGCGGCCGTCTCGGCTGGGCTCCTGACTCCTGGCTCCTGCGGCCGTCTCGGCTGGACTCCTGGCTCCGGCGGCCGTCTCGGCTGGGCTCTTGACTCCTGGCTTCGGCGGCCGTCTCGGCTGGGCTCCTGACTCCTGGCTCCGGCGGCCGTCTCGGCTGGCTCCGGCTCCTGGCTCCGGCGGCCGTCTCGGAGTCGTCTCCAGCTCCGGGGGGCGGCTGGACTCTGTTTCGTCGGACAGTTCAGTCACTGTCCGATCGGGGTCGCAAAGCCATCAGTTCCGTGCGCCAAGTAAAAAAGTCTGGTGTGAGAACGTCAATACTGTGGACGAGACGCTGGCCTGTCCGGGAAGCGGACGTCTGGTCAGCGCTGGTCAGTCGAAATGTATGTAAATGGACACAATAGAGGTGTTAAAAACCTCGGTTCTTCAACTTGGATTAATTATAATGTCGTGAGCGCCGACGGTTACAGGTGCTAGCATCGTTGGGTTGCTGACTGTTGGGTTATCGTTGGGTTTCTGACTGTTGTACCACGTCCTGTATGATTCCATGGACATTGGACAACATATGGACAACGGTTCGTTGTCGGAACATGGTGTGCATTTTCAAGTTCAACAGCGACCGGCGTTACCGACTTCCCCTTACAGACAGTTTGTGTTTCGGTTTAAACCAGCAGTTAGTTGCTTTGCAATTTTCCTTGGCTGGATACACCTCCGCAGAGGTTTTCCTTCAATATACCTCAGCACCACTTTGACAACCCTGTGTGGGCGGTTGTTGCTGACCATGCCAGCACCAGCTGTCGCTGTGTTGTGGGCTGCGATCGGCCTGTCTGAAGTAGCGGCCTGACAACCCTGTGTGGGCGGTTGTTGCTGACCATGCCAGCACCAGCTGTCGCTGTGTTGTGGGCTGCGATCGGCCTGTCTGAAGTAGCGGCCTGACAACCCTGTGTCGGCGGTTGTTGCTGACCATGACAGCACCAGCTGTCGCTGTGTTGTGGGCTGCGATCGGCCTGTCTGAAGTAGCGACCTGACAACCCTGTGTGGGCGGTTGTTGCTGACCATGACAGCACCAGCTGTCGCTGTGTTGTGGGCTGCGATCGGCCTGTCTGAAGTAGCGGCCTGACAACCCTGTGTGGGCGGTTGTTGCTGACCATGACAGCACCAGCTGTCGCTGTGTTGTGGGCTGCGATCGGCCTGTCTCACGTAGCGGCCTGCTGCTTGGTATTCGCCGCCGTGGCCACTGTCGCCGCCGCATCAGCAGGCGCGCCTGACACGCGATGTCGCCCGTTCCATACGCGTCGTGGCCCGGCAGCAGGCCTATTTGCAGCTGACGGGAGGGGCCGGGTCGGCGCGGGGGAGGGCGCCAATGTTCCGTGTCTCGAATGAATCGCCTCGAATGAATCCCGCCCGATGCCGCCGGCGGAAGCAGACGTGCTTGCACGGCGAGAGGCTGCAACAGTGTGGCCCGACGCGTAGTTGCTGACTCAGTGCAATTATTGGTGTTCTTTTTCCTTTTCTTTCGTTGCCTTCGCACTCGCAGTGCTTCCAAATATTGTATGCTGGACAAGTAATCTATCACCGGTGATGGCTGACAAATGACACTGTGCGCACGGCGCCCCATTCACTTATTGATGGACACCGCGCTAATGGAGACGGATGGTGTGTGCCATTCTGCGGAGGTCACTCATGTCTCACCCTGCTGCGTGTGTCGGTCTGACTGTCTGACTGTCTGTCTGTCGGCAGCGGGAGGACTGTGTGTCGGTCTGTCTGTCTGTCTGTCGGCAGCGGGAGGACTGTGTGTCGGTCTGACTGTCTGTCTGTCGGCAGCGGGAGGACTGTGTGTCGGTCTGACTGTCTGTCTGTCTGTCTGTCTGTCTGTCGGCAGCGGGAGGACTGTGTGTCGGTCTGACTGTCTGTCGGTCTGTCGGTCGGCAGCGGGACGACTGTGTGTCGGTCTGACTGTCTGTCTGGCGGCAGCGGGAGGACTGTGTGTCGGTCTGACTGTCTGTCTGTCGGCAGCGGGAGGACTATGTGTCGGTCTGACTGTCTGTCTGTCGGCAGTGGGAGGACTGTGTGTCGGTCTGACTGTCTGACTGTCTGTCTGTCGGCAGCGGGAGGACTGTGTGTCGGTCTGTCTGTCTGTCTGTCGGCAGCGGGAGGACTGTGTGTCGGTCTGACTGTCTGTCTGTCGGCAGCGGGAGGACTGTGTGTCGGTCTGACGGTCTGTCTGTCGGCAGCGGGAGGACTGTGTGTCGGTCTGACTGTCCGTCTGTCGGCAGCGGGAGACTGTGTGTGTCGGTCTGACTGTCTGTCTGTCTGTCGGCAGCGGGAGGACTGTGTGTCGGTCTGACTGTCTGTCTGTCAGCAGCGGGAGGACTGTGTGTCGGTCTGACTGTCTGTCGGCAGCGGGAGGACTGTGTGTCGGTCTGACTGTCTGTCTGTCGGCAGCGGGAGGACTGTGTGTCGGTCTGACTGTCTGTCGGCAGCGGGAGGACTGTGTGTCGGTCTGACTGTCTGTCTGTCGGCAGCGGTAGGACTGTGTGTCGGTCTGACTGTTGTCTGTCGGCAGCGGGAGGAATGTGTGTCGGTCTGACTGTTGGCTGTCGGCAGCAGGAGGACTGTGTGTCGGTCTGACTCTGTCTGTCTGTCGGCAGCGGGAGGACTGTGTGTCGGTCTGACTGTCTGTCTGTCGGCAGCGGGGGGACTGTGTGTCGGTCTGACTGTCTGTCTGTCGGCAGCGGGAGGACTGTGTGTCGGTCTGACTGTTGTCTGTCGGCAGCGGGAGGACTGTGTGTCGGTCTGACTGTTGGCTGTCGGCAGCGGGAGGACTGTGTGTCGGTCTGACTGTCTGTCTGTCGGCAGCGGGAGGACTGTGTGTCGGTCTGACTGTCTGTCTGTCGGCAGCGGGAGGACTGTGTGTCGGTCTGACTGTTGGCTGTCGGCAGCAGGAGGACTGTGTGTCGGTCTGACTGTCTGTCTGTCTGTCGGCAGCGGGAGGACTGTGTGTCGGTCTGACTGTCTGTCTGTCGGCAGCGGGAGGACTGTGTGTCGGTCTGACTGTCTGTCTGTCTGTCGGCAGCAGGAGGACTGTGTGTCGGTCTTACTGTGTCTGTCGGCAGCGGGAGGACTGTGTGTCGGTCTGACTGTCTGTCTGTCGGCAGCGGGAGGACTGTGTGTCGGTCTGACTGACTGTTGTCTGTCGGCAGCGGGAGGACTGTGTGTCGGTCTGACTGTCTGTCTGTCTGTCGGCAGCAGGAGGACTGTGTGTCGGTCTGACTGTCTGTCTGTCGGCAGCGGGAGGACTGTGTGTCGGTCTGACTGTCTGTCTGTCGGCAGCGGGAGGACTGTGTGTCGGTCTGACTGTATGTCTGTCTGTCGGCAGCAGGAGGACTGTGTGTCGGTCTGACTGTCTGTCTGTCGGCAGCGGGAGGACTGTGTGTCGGTCTGACTGTCTGTCTGTCGGCAGCGGAAGGACTGTGTGTCGGTCTGACTGACTGTCTGTCTGTCGGCAGCGGGAGGACTGTGTGTCGGTCTGACTGTCTGTCTGTCTGTCGGCAGCAGGAGGACTGTGTGTCGGTCTGACTGTCTGTCTGTCTGTCGACAGCAGGAGGACTGTGTGTCGGTCTGACTGTCTGTCGGCAGCGGGAGGACTGTGTGTCGGTCTGACTGTCTGTCTGTCGGCAGCGGGAGGACTGTGTGTCGGTCTGACTGTCTGTCTGTCGGCAGCGGGAGGACTGTGTGTCGGTCTGACCGACTGTCTGTCTGTCGGCAGAGGGAGGACTGTGTGTCGGTCTGACTGTCTGTTTGTCTGTCGGCAGCGGGAGGACTGTGTGTCGGTCTGACTGTCTGTCTGTCTGTCTGTCTGTCTGTCGGCAGAGGGAGGACTGTGTGTCGGTCTGACTGTCTGTCTGTCTGTCTGTCGGCAGCGGGAGGACTGTGTGTCGGTCTGACTGTCTGTCTGTCGGCAGCGGGAGGACTGTGTGTCGGTCTGACTGTTGGCTGTCGGCAGCAGGAGGACTGTGTGTCGGTCTGACTGTCTGTCTGTCTGTCGGCAGCGGGAGGACTGTGTGTCGGTCTGACTGTCTGTCTGTCAGCAGCGGGAGGACTGTGTGTCGGTCTGACTGTCTGTCGGCAGCGGGAGGACTGTGTGTCGGTCTGACTGTCTGTCTGTCGGCAGCGGGAGGACTGTGTGTCGGTCTGACTGTCTGTCGGCAGCGGGAGGACTGTGTGTCGGTCTGACTGTCTGTCTGTCTGTCGGCAGCGGGAGGATTGTGTGTCGGTCTGACTGACTGTCTGTCTGTCGGCAGCGGGAGGACTGTGTGTCTGACTGGTATGACTGTTGTCTGTCGGCAGCAGGAGGACTGTGTGTCGGTCCGACTGTCTGTCTGTCGGCAGCGGGAGGACTGTGTCGGTCTGACTGTCTGTCTGTCGGCAGCGGGAGGACTGTGTGTCTGTCTGACTGTCTGTCTGTCGGCAGCGGGAGGACTGTGTGTCGGTCTGACTGTCTGACTGTTGTCTGTCGGCAGCGGGAGGACTGTGTGTCGGTGATTATCGCGGACGGTGACTGATCGGAAGGATTAGGCGGCCCTCTGCGGTCCGCGTGCGGCCGGGATGGCCGGAGGCATCCTCTCCTCCAGTATGGACGACCTGCTGCCGAGCTCTGTAGACGACCTCTGCCGCAACCCGCTCATCTGCCTTCTCTGTAACCAGGTACGGACCATTGTAACCAGGTACGGCCCTATGTAACCAGGTACGGTCCTATGTAACCAGGTACGGCCCTATGTAACCAGGCACAGGCAGTGCACGCGGAAAGGCAGATGTGGCATGGAGAAACCAGGGTGGTGGCTGTGGGACGGAGAGCCTTGGATCAGGGGTTGTGGGACAGAGAGCCTTGGATCAGGGGTTGTGGGACAGAGAGCCTTGGATCAGGGGTTGTGGGACAGAGAGCCTTGGATCAGGGGTTGTGGGATAGAGTGCCTTGGATCAGGGGTTGTGGGACAGAGAGCCTTGGATCAGGGGTTGTGGGACAGAGTGCCTTGGATCAGGGGCTGTGGGACAGAGAGTCTTGGATCAGGGATTGTGGGACAGAGAGCCTTGGATCAGGGGTTGTGGGACAGAGAGCTTTGGATTAGGGGTTGTGGGACAGAGAGTCTTGGATCAGGGGTTGTGGGACAGAGAGCCTTGGATCAGGGGTTGTGGGACAGAGAGCATTGGATCAGGGGTTGTGGGACAGAGAGCTTTGGATTAGGGGTTGTGGGACAGAGAGTCTTGGATCAGGGGTTGTGGGACAGAGAGCCTTGGATCAGGGGTTGTGGGACAGATAGCCTTGGATCAGGGGTTGTGGGACAGAGAGCCTTGGATCAGGGGTTGTGGGACAGAGAGCCTTGTATCAGGGGTTGTGGGACGGAGAACCCTAGACTGAGTACTATTTGGTGAAGGGCCTAGGAATGGGGATGTGGTTGTGGGAAGGAAGATCAAGGAACGGGGACTACGGGATGGAGACTACGGGA
>JAXIVJ010000347.1:97500-137500 GCA_036785665.1 Chirona hameri | reverse complement strand
GTGTGCTGTCAACGTTAGGAAAAAAGTTATGTATTCATGGGCGAGTCCAGTCATTAAAGTTCGTCATGGACGAGATGCGTAGCGTCGAGCAGGGCTGCGGAGTCGGAGTCGAAGTCGGAGTCGGAGTCGGAGTCGGTCGGAGTCGGCGGTTTTGGCCGGAGTCGGAGTCGCTAAAATCTTACCGACTCCGGCCCGGAGTCGATTTCGACTTTTTGGAAATTGTGGATTACTTTGTTCGGTAGAGTAGTCGTCGGCCTAGGGACTTTACACCCTTTCCGAAGAAAGGAAAAAATGAGTGGAAAATGAAACCTATAGTTTACTCATCTAGCGTTAGATTTCCGCCTGATGAAGATAGGGCAATAATTTTAACGTCATCTGATGATAATTAGGGTTTTGGACTCTTATGGTCACACGGCGCCAATTTTAGCGTTATCGCGCTCGTTTCGTCAAGGAGATTCGAATTATACCATGGTGAACAGGTTAACCTAAATCAACTTCAAAATTTGACCTCAGGTCAAGGTAATTTAAGGCCATGTGGTGAACCAGGTATGTCGTGCTGCGCAATGTCGGACGCGTCTCGACGAGACACTACACAGTGGTGCCGGTCTGACAACACGTCTTGAGACCTTTTTCTAGAAGGGTTTCGATAAGAGTCCATTGCGGGGTTTTAGATAACCCAAGCGAGAACGTGTTTGTCTACAGACACGCATTGGAGAACCTTCAGCAGAGATGAGAGTCCGCGCCGTGGTTTTAGAGAACCTAATCGAGAACATATTTGTGTCCGGGCATGCATTGGAGAACCTTCAGCAGATGACAACCATAACATTTGGGTTTCGGAGACCAATGTAATGACGGAAAGGGCACCGCCGCGGTTCTCAAAAGTTCCCGGATGTAGCCCACTATTCGAAGCCTGACACTCGTGAGCAGAATGCGTACTTCCGTACTTGTAGTTGAGGTGGCGCTCAACAGATGGCGCCTTCAAGGAGCAGTTATTTTTTCGTATTGTTTTACCAAAGCAGACATTACCTTGACATGTAGGACAGTTTGAAGTTGGGAAATGTCGCGAAAAGCAATGCAGAGTCATGTTGTCATGAAATCTAACACATGAATTACTTAGATATAGTATATGTTAATGTGTCAAAACTACATAAAATATATAAAGTCATAATATTATATATAGCAAAAGTTCACAGGCATTTCCTCACACACCCCCACCTCGGATGCACACCTTCGCCAATTATTTGTGCGATTTCCATGTTTTCGCTCGTTTTCCATCGTCGTTGTCGTTGCTTAGTTTTCTTTGCATTAGGTTTCGTTCTCACTCGGTTTATTGTTTTCCGTCTCCGTTGCTTTTCCCCCATGGTGGGGAAAAAGCGCCGGAAACATGGTGTCTCGGACTCTGACTCTGACCCGAACCTGACATCTGATCTCCCTATGGACTCGGACTCCACGGCCACTGATCCTCGCTCGTCCCAGACCTCTCCCCCGGCACCGACCCTCGCTCGTCCATGACCTCTGCCCCCGGCACCGACCCTCGCTCGTCCATGACCTCTGCCCCCGGTACCGACCCTCGCTCGTTCATGACCTCCGCCTCCGGCACTGACCCTCGCTCGTCCCATGCCTTCACTCCCGGTACCGACCCTCGTTTGTCTATTAACCACGCACGGAACCCTGGCTCACCATTGACCACGACTTCTGACCAGTACCTGGATTTCTCTGGCTCGTTTCTGGTGATTAAGCCTACGGACGACAACGTCTCGTTCCGCAAAATCAACGTGTTTTGGCCCAGCAAACAACTTAAAGGCATCTGCGGCTCATCCTCTCTCCAGATCGAAACTCCGGCAAACGGCACACTCGTTGTCAAGACCGAGACTAACGCGCAAACAAACACACTGCTACAGTGTACCAAGTTCTGTGAGAAGGCGGTCACTGTCTCGCTGCACCATGCTCGGAACACCACACAGGGTACGGTTTTCGCCCCGGAGATGAGATTTATGTCCGAGGAGGACATTCTCGAAGGTCTCCGCTCAGAAGGAGTCTTGCACGTGCGACGTCTGACAACTTTCCGTGACGGACAGAGGCGTGACACCAGCCTCCTTGTCCTCACGTTCCAGACAACCACGCTACCGTCTACTTTAGTCGCTGGATACCTCAAATACAACGTACGCGTCTACATCCCGAACCCCCTTCGCTGCTACAAATGCCACAAATTTGGCCACAGCGTCAAATTTTGTAAGCAGGAGGCCCGGTGCCACAAGTGTGGTGCAGCGCCGCACGACGGCTCTGCCTGTTCTGCACCAGCCAAGTGCCTGAGCTGTGGATCCACAGACCACATCGTGACCTCCACTCAGTGTCCCGTGTGGAAGAAGGAGAAGGAGATTTGCGCCCTGAATGCATCTTCCAACATGCCATACCCACAGGCACGTCGCGCGGTAGAAGACAAGACGCCCTGCCCTCTCCGACTTCCAAGACCTACGCACAGGTAGCGAAAAAGCAAACGGCCACATGTGAAACTCAAACTGAGTCCCTACCTCAGCTCCCTTCCCTCAAACTGTTGGCACCTCTCAGACCAGCCACAGTGGAAACCAGCACCACGACCACCGCTTCCCCGGCCTTTGAGCCGCCGCCCGTGACCCGGTGCGCCAGCACTCGGCCCGGCCGTGACAGGCTCGCACCGCAGGCTATGGTTCGTTTGGGCTCGGCCCATACAAACCGCCGGCAGGAGAGCGGCACACGACCGGCCCGTGACGACCAGACTCCCAAAATACAGCCCTCACCTCAAGCCCCACAGCGTACTAACACGAATCAGGAGCGGCCGACACGTCCTGCTATACGTGTAGCATTGGGTCGGGCTCGATTCATCTCGATTCCTCGTTACATTCCACCAAGAGCCCACCATTGACTTGTCTCTCTGCTAGCTATATAGACATATATACTATATAATATAGTATATGGAAGATAGTATATAGAATATGGTATATAGTATGTAGTATATGGTATATATATATATATATATATATATATATATATATATATATATATATATATATATATATATATACATATATATATTAATATAGACAAGACATACACGAAAACGATCTTTATCCAATTTCCTTCGTCCGACATTTATACCCCAAGGCAAACCATCTTCCATACATTAGCACTGCCCTCATTACTTGGTAATGAACACCCATATCCGTTACGGCTACTTTTAATTATTTACTAAATATTTCGTTTGAAACAAAACAAACTCGCCATTTTTCTATGACCGACACTTAAACATATTTAAATACAAATGATTCATCACAGGCACGCAATGGTCCGAGTGGGCCGAAGTGCCTTAAATTTAACAAAAGGAAAAGGAAAGGCATTTCCATATCGGAAGAGCGTGCGCTAATGACGCCGAAGCAATGATTGTTTAATTAATCAGCAGTCGTGGTAGTCGCGCACACACTTTCGGCACATAACATCGCCGGAGGCAAGTTGTAATTGGATAAGTACATTAAGCAATGGGCTTTCATGGGTTCTCATTTACAGACGCTGGATACACCACAACGGTGTCTTTCAATCTTTCACCGAAAGAATATCAGAAGGGTTCTCCGAGATTATACGGCGTGCTCTGGTAAACTCCCCCAACGTCTAGAAGTTCTCCATTGATATGGTTGTGAAATCTTAGTTCGAGAACCTTTAAGAAAGGTTCTCAGACGAGAAGGTACTGACATATGGTGGTCGCGCGAGAGCCCATGAGGCTCTCGAAGACCAGGCAAAGTTCTCATTGTTTTGCAGTGCGGTCTCACGTTCTTATCTTTATTGTACGCTATCAAGAGTTATTGGCAAAGAAGTGCTGGTCATCTCACATGACCTCACTCGATCTTGTAGGGGTTGCTGGGCAAGAATTGTACTTGGGTCATCAAGCTATACTAGCATAATCTTAAAATAATTATTCTGATCTAATGCGTATCCTCCGATACGATAATTTGTATATATTTTCTGGTTGACTTATAATGGGAAGTGCACGAAACTGACCTAACCTTAGGTCACCGATATAAAATAAATCTGAGATGGCAGAATCGTATGTATATATGGCTTGTTTGCGTCCTGTGAGTTTTGAAGTGCTCAGACAAACACTGGCTGTGGCACACCACAACAGCCAGTGGCTGTGCCACGACCACAAAGGATCTAGCTCGCTTGTGCATTGAACTATGTTTAAAACAAACTTGACTTTTTAAAAGTTGTTTGGATTTCCTTAAAAATCTGGAAAAGTTGCAATTTTCGGTCTATTTCAGTCGTGTAGGGGCATGGCATGATGCCCTCTTACATCCGCCCTTGAGCACCCCCCAATTACTTTGGGAATCCACACCCCTGACTGGTAGACTTGGTTGCCGGAGGCGAGGCGGCGGAGAGCGGCGCACTGACTGCCCAGCTGTAAAACAGCGCAGGATCCGGGAGCAGCAGCGGCTACAGCGAAGACGAACTGGAACGAGCTGGGGCTGAAGCCCAGCTGCTGCGAGCTGGGCTGGCGGCGGCTGGCTACGCTCGCCGCTCGGTGCCCGAGCGCGACTAGACTGGACGCGCAGCCGGCACGCTGCGCCCGTGCTCGGGCGGCGCAGCATTGCTCTTCATACTGTTTAGAATAAAGAGAAACGAAAAAATAGATGGCATTGCAGATATTGCTTTCTAGCATGCGGTTGGAGAACGGATATAGGCAGGAGTCGGAGTCGGAGTCGGAGTCGGAGTCGGAGTCGGAGTCGGAGTCGGAGTCGGAGTCGGAGTCGGAGTCGGAGTCGGAGTCGGAGTCGGAGTTGGAGTTGGAGTTGGAGTTGGAGTTGGAGTTGCTAAAATTATGTCGACTCCGCAGCCCTGGCGTCGAGTCTTACAAACTGTCATCATTGGAAGAGCCCATTAATTGATGTATCATGCAACTCAGCAATTACTTCTTTTTTCCTTTCAAAAGTTCAAAAAGCCTCGCCCATAGCAAAAACATCCAATAACCCAATGAGGATCACCTACTTTGAGGTCGTGTAACTGCCCATGATAACATCCAAGAGACCACGGCGAGCTTTGATCGTAGGCAGTTGGGGCATTCCACAGTAAGGCAACCGGTGGGGGCCGTCTGACCATTTGTAATTTTCTTGAAAAGTTGTGCATTTGGGGTTTCAAGGGCGGGGAATTTATTGGTGGTGACCAAAACATTCCCCCAAAATATTTTACAAAATACGGCCTTCCGTATTTTCCCAAGTTCACTGTGCAGGCCTAATTTTGACCACCAATAACTCGGAGACTAAAAAAAACAATTTTGAAAACTATTTTTTTGTTTGGATCAGGATTATTCGAAGAACAATTTGCCAGTCATTGATTTTTTCCCGTGACCTCGTGACCTACTTTTTGCGTCGTGACCTTGACCTGTTGGAAACTGAAATTAACATTTTCGTCTGATGACGATTTGAGCTTCATTGATGTCCTTTCGTATAAAAAAAAAAAAAGTGGGGTTCGACCTGTAAAAAAATACTTTTGAGTCTTGCAATGCTGAAATAATACGCTGTTCGGGCACCTGTCCGTCGATAACTTCGCATCTACTTGACATACTCTTTCGAAACAAAGTCCAGGGTGACTCCTGACGACGAAACCTCTCGGTTGGTGCCAGTTACACCGACATCAGGCCCATATGACCTGCCAGGTCAATACAACGTAACGTACCCAAACAGCGTATTGTGTCAGCATTGCAAGGCTCAAAAGTAGTTTTTTACAGGTCGAACCCCAGTTTATATTTTGTATACGAAAGGACATCAATTGAACTCAAATCGTAATCAGACGAAAACATTTATTTCAGTTTCCAACAGGTCAAGGCCACGGCACAAAATGTAGGTCACGAAGTCACATGCAAAAAAATGAAAATCGAAAATCCGAGATTGCCAAATTGTTTTTTGACTAATCCCGATCCAAACCAAAAAAAAACTCTCAAAATCGCTTCTTTAGTAGTCTCGGAGCTATTGGGTCGTCAAAATTAGGCCTGCACACTGCACAGTGAACTTGGGAAATTTTCGGAAGGCCTTATCTTAAAGAAAAAAACAATTTGGGGGGAATTTTTTGGTCACGACCAATGAATTCCCCGCCCTTGAAACCCCCAGTACACAATTTTTCAAGAAAATTAAAAATGGTCGGGCGGCAAATTCGAGAAAAAAAAAATGGTTGTCTTACTGTGGAAGTCCCCACAAGTAGTGTTTACAGGTCGAACCCCATTTTTTTTTTGTATGCGAAAGGACATCAATGAAGATCAAATTGTCATCAGACGAAAATTTTAATTTCAGTTTCCAACAGGTCAAGGTCACTGCGCAAAACGTAGGTCACGGGAAAACAAAATTCGAAAATCCGTGATTGCCAAATAGTTCTTCGAATAATCCTGATCCAAGCAAAAATAAAGTTTTCAAAATCGTTTTTTTAGTCTCGGAGTTATTGGTCGTCAAAATTAGGCCTGCACAGTGAACTTGGGAAAATACGGAAGACCATATTTGTGATTTTTTTTTTTTTGGGGGGGGGGAATTTGTTGGTCACCACCAATGAATTCCCCGCCCTTGAAACCACAAATGCACAAATTTTCAAGAAAATTAAAATGGTCGGACGGCACCCACCGGTTGTCTTACTGTGGAATGCCCCAGTTACAGATGAACACGAGTCGCTATGGAACATGGTCTTTCAGTTGCATAATAATGTAGTTTTGTTGGTATGTTGTGTCACTTGTGTACGGTATTAATTTTCGCTAAACCCGCAAAGCCATCCATTTCTCCGTGGCTGGTAATCCGGTGACCGGCATGACATGTTTATGTTTTGGATTAGCTCAAGGCTGGTTGTGTCTCCTTGTGTACGGTGTCACCACAACGCATTTATTGTCGGTGTCATTGTCTCTTGTGCAGGTGTCCCTATCAGCAGACGTTATTGACTCATGTGAAGTTACTATGTCGGGTGTCTGACATCAATATATTCTGTGTCTGATGCCATTCATGTCTGTTGCGCTACTTTCTGGCATGTCTGACGCCATTATCTCGTATTACAGTTACTGTCTGGCATGTCTGACGCCATTATCTCGTATTACAGCTACTGTCTGGCTGCCTGGCATGTCTGACGCCATTATCTCGTATTACAGTTACTGTCTGGCATGTCTGACGCCATTATCTCGTATTACAGTTACTGTCTGGCATGTCTGACGCCATTATCTCGTATTACAGTTACTGGCTGGCATGTCTGACGCCATTATCTCGTATTACAGCTACTGTTTGGCATGTCTGACGCCATTATCTCGTATTACAGCTACTGTTTGGCTGCCTGGCATGTCTGACCCCATTATCTCGTATTACAGTTACTGTCTGGCATGTCTGACGCCATTATCTCGTATTACAGTTACTGTCTGGCATGTCTGACGCCATTATCTCGTATTACAGTTACTGTCTGGCATGTCTGACGCCATTATATCGTATTACAGTTACTGTTTGGCATGTCTGACGCCATTATCTCGTATTACAGCTACTGTCTGGCTGCCTGGCATGTCTGACGCCATTATCTCGTATTACAGCTACTGTCTGGCTTGTCTGGCGTCCTTGTTTGATACGTCTGGGTTGTATGTCGGTCCCGCCGCCCTGCCGTTGTCCCGCCAAACGACTCCTCTCTCCTCCTTAAACTCGGATCCGTCTCAGACAAGCGCCCCATGATCGAGAGAGCAGCGGTTAACGACCAGTCTCAGTGCGACGTCATGACGGCCGTTTGCGCTTACAGTCGGATCTGCCAGTCAGCCGGCTGCGGTGGCCACCCTGACGCCCGCCCCCGCCCCCGCCCCCGCCCCCGCCGTGACCGCAGTAAGACGACCGTGCTGAAGGATGGCAACAGCCTGCCGCCGTCCGACGTTCTGCTGCGGTTCCTGGTGGAGTTCTCCACCGAGGCACGCACCCCCTGCGCCAACTGCGAGACCACCGAGAACATCAGCATGTTCTTCTGCAACACGTGCGGTAAGGGCGGGGGAGACAGCCGTGGACAGTGACAGGCGGTGCTCAGTGAGCAGTGAATTACGGTAAGGGCGGGGGAGACCGCCGTGGACAGTGACAGGCGGTGCTCAGTGCGCAGTTAATTACGGTAAGCGGGAGAGACAGCCGTGGCCAGTGACAGGCGGTGCTCAGTGCCCAGTGAATTACGGTAAGGGCGGGGCAGACAGCCGTGGACTGTGACAGGCGGTGCTCAGTGCGCAGTGAATTACGGTAAGCGGGGCAGACAGCCGTGGACAGTGACAGGCGGTGCTCTGTGCGCAGTGAATTACGGTAAGGGCGGGGCAGACAGCCGTGGACAGTGACAGGCGGTGCTCAGTGCGCAGTGAATTACGGTAAGGGCGGGGCAGACAGCCGTGGACAGTGACAGGCGGTGCTCAGTGCGCAGTGAATTACGGTAAGGGCGGGGCAGACAGCCGTGGACAGTGACAGGCGGTGCTCAGTGCGCAGTGAATTACGGTAAGGGCGGGGGAGACAGCCGTGGACAGTGACAGGCGGTGCGCAGTGCGCAGTGAGTTACGGTAAGGGCGGGGGAGACCGCCGTGGACAGTGACAGGCGGTGCGCAGTGCGCAGTGAGTTACGGTAAGCGGGAGAGACAGCCGTGGACAGTGACAGACGGTGCTCAGTGCGCAGTGAGTTACGGTAAGCGGGGCAGACAGCCGTGGACAGTGACAGGCGGTGCTCAGTGCGCAGTGAATTACGGTAAGGGCAGGGCAGACAGCCGTGAACAGTGACAGGCGGTGCTCAGTGCGCAGTGAATTACGGTAAGGGCGGGGCAGACATCCGTGGACAGTGACAGGCGGTGCTCAGTGCGCAGTGAATTACGGTAAGGGCGGGGAGACAGCCGTGGACAGTGACAGGCGGTGCGCAGTGCGCAGTGAGTTACGGTAAGCGGGGGAGACCGCCGTGGACAGTGACAGGCGGTGCTCAGTGCGCAGTGAATTACGGTAAGGGCGGGGCAGACAGCCGTGAACAGTGACAGGCAGTGCGCAGTGAGTTACGGTAAGCGGGGGAGACCGCCGTGGACAGTGACAGGCGGTGCTCAGTGCGCAGTGAATTACGGTAAGGGCGGGGGAGACAGCCGTGGCCAGTGACAGGCGGTGCTCAGTGCGCAGTGAATTACGGTAAGGGCGGGGCAGACAGCCGTGGACAGTGACAGGCGGTGCTCAGTGCGCAGTGAGTTACGGTAAGCGGGGGAGACCGCCGTGGACAGTGACAGGCGGTGCTCAGTGCGCAGTGAATTACGGTAAGGGCGGGGCAGACAGCCGTGGACAGTGACAGGCAGTGCGCAGTGAGTTACGGTAAGCGGGGGAGACCGCCGTGGACAGTGACAGGCGGTGCTCAGTGCGCAGTGAATTACGGTAAGGGCGGGGGAGACAGCCGTGGCCAGTGACAGGCGGTGCTCAGTGCGCAGTGAATTACGGTAGCGGGGGAGACAGCCGTGGACAGTGACAGGCGGTGCTCAATGCCCAGTAAATTACGGTAAGGGCGGGGGAGACAGCCGTGGACAGTGACAGGCGGTGCGCAGTGCCCAGTGAGTTACGGTAAGCGGGGCAGACAGCCGTGGACAGTGACAGGCGGTGCGCAGTGCGCAGTGAGTTACGGTAAGCGGGGCAGACAGCCGTGGACAGTGACAGGCGGTGCGCAGTGCGCAGTGAATTACGGTAAGGGCGGGGGAGACCGCCGTGGACAGTGACAGGCGGTGCTCAGTGAGCAGTTAATTACGGTAAGCGGGGGAGACAGCCGTGGACAGTGACAGGCGGTGCTCAGTGCGCAGTGAGTTACGGTAAGCGGGGGAGACCGCCGTGGACAGTGACAGGCGGTGCTCAGTGCGCAGTGAGTTACGGTAAGGGCGGGGCAGACAGCCGTGGACAGTGACAGGCGGTGCTCAATGCCCAGTAAATTACGGTAAGGGCGGGGGAGACCGCCGTGGTCAGTGACAGGCAGTGCGCAGTGAGTTACGGTAAGCGGGGCAGACAGCCGTGGACAGTGACAGGCGGTGCGCAGTGCGCAGTGAATTACGGTAAGGGCGGGGAGACAGCCGTGGACAGTGACAGGCGGTGCTCAGTACCCAGTGAATTACGGTAAGCGAGGCAGACAGCCGTGGACAGTGACAGGCGGTGCTCAGTGCGCAGTGAATTACGGTAAGCGGGGCAGACAGCCGTGGACAGTGACAGGCGGTGCTCAGTGCCCAGTGAATTACGGTAAGGGCGAGGGAGACCGCCGTGGACAGTGACAGACGGTGCGCAGTGCCCAGTTAATTACGGTAAGGGCGGGGCAGACAGCCGTGGACAGTGACAGGCGGTGCTCAGTGCGCAGTGAATTACGGTAAGCGTGGGAGACAGCCGTGGACAGTGACAGGCGGTGCTCAGTGCGCAGTGAATTACGGTAAGCGGGGGAGACAGCCGTGGACAGTGACAGGCGGTGCTCAGTGCCCAGTGAATTACGGTAAGCGAGGCAGACAGCCGTGGACAGTGACAGGCGGTGCTCAGTGCGCAGTGAATTACGGTAAGCGGGGGAGACAGCCGTGGACAGTGACAGGCGGTGCTCAGTGCGCAGTGAATTACGGTAAGCGGGGCAGACAGCCGTGGACAGTGACAGGCGGTGCTCAGTGCCCAGTGAATTACGGTAGTGCACAGGCACACTGGCCTAATTGGTGCTTGGGGTGGCTGGATATTGACCATTGGTCTATATAACTGACTGACTGACTAATTGACTATATAAGCTGATTGCTTGAAGACTGCAGGTCTAACTACTGGCTGAGCTATCGACTAGTGCTGATCTGAGCTATCGACCAGTGCTGAGCTGAGCTATCGACCAGTGCTGAGCTGAGCTATCCACCAGTGCTGAGCTGAGCTATCGACCAGTGCTGAGCTGAGCTATCGACCAGTGCTGAGCTGAGCTATCGACCAGTGCTGAGCTGAGCTATCGACCAGTGCTGAGCTGAGCTACCGACCTGGCTGAGCTGAGCTATCGACCAGTGCTGAGCTGAGCTATCGACCTGGCTGAGCTGAGCTATCGACCAATGCTGAGCTGAGCTATCGACCAGTGCTGATCTGAGTTATCGACCAGTGCTGAGCTGAGCTATCGACCGGTGCTGAGCTGAGCTATCGACCAGTGCTGATCTGAGCTATCGACCAGTACTGAGCTGAGCTATCGACCAGTGCTGAGCTGAGCTATCGACCAGTGCTGATCTGAGTTATCGACCAGT
The DNA here is from genome assembly GCA_036785665.1 of Chirona hameri. Taxonomy (NCBI): domain Eukaryota; kingdom Metazoa; phylum Arthropoda; class Thecostraca; order Balanomorpha; family Balanidae; genus Chirona; species Chirona hameri. Next base: position 126,255 of record JAXIVJ010000347.1, on the reverse strand, counting down.
GCTGAGCTGAGCTATCGACCAGTGCTGATCTGAGTTATCGACCAGTGCTGAGCTGAGCTATCGACCAGTGCTGAGCTGAGATATCGACCAGTGCTGAGCTGAGATATCGACCAGTGCTGAGCTGAGCTATCGACCAGTGCTGAGCTGAGCTATCGACCTGGCTGAGCTGAGCTATCGACCAGTGCTGAGCTGAGCTATCGACCAGTGCTGATCTGATTTATCGACCAGTGCTGATCTGAGCTATCGACCAGTGCTGATCTGAGCTATCGACCAGTGCTGAGCTGAGCTATCGACCAGTGCTGAGCTGAGCTATCGACCAGTGCTGAGCTGAGCTATCGACCAGTGCTGAGCTGAGCTATCGACCAGTGCTGAGCTGAGCTATCGACCAGTGCTGAGCTGAGCTATCGACCAGTGCTGAGCTGAGCTATCGACCAGTGCTGAGCTGAGCTATCGACCAGTGCTGAGCTGAGCTATCGACCAGTGCTGAGCTGAGCTATCGACCAGTGCTGATCTGAGCTATCGACCAGTGCTGATCTGAGCTATCGACCAGTGCTGAGCTAAGCTATCGACCAGTGCTGAGCTGAGCTATCGACCAGTGCTGAGCTGAGCTACCGACCAGTGCTGAGCTAAGCTATCGACCAGTGCTGATCTGAGCTATCGACCAGTGCTGAGCTGAGCTATCGACCAGTGCTGAGCTGAGCTATCGACCAGTGCTGAGCTGAGCTATCTACCAGTGCTGACCTAAGTTATCGACCAGTGCTGAGCTAAGCTATCGACCAGTGCTGAGCTGAGCTATCGACCAGTGCTGAGCTGATCTATAGACCAGTGCTGAGCTGAGCTATCGACCAGTGCTGAGCTGAGCTATCGACCAGTGGGGTTGGTATCGTGTTACTACTAATTCCATGCGCGTACATATTTTCAGAAACTCTTGTGATGGTATTTAATCGTTTTAAGTGAATATATAGCCCTACATTTAGATAAACCTTTCGGTAATTATTTCACAAATAATCAAAACATGCATACTACGTCTACTGGGTTGCTCTATTCGTGGACTATAAGAGTCTATAATTCGTATGAGTAAATGCGGCGCGTGGACGTATCGACCACATAGTGCGAATCTTGGCCACACAATATACAAGTGAGCCAATACTGTTAAAACATCGCTAAATAAGCGTAAATAGCATGCTTGTACCCAAGGACGTCCGCCACAATATTTTGAGTTTTGGGGGCCAGTCAGGTGTGTGTTTGGGGTGGGGGCGGGGGCAGCCAGGTGTTTGGCTCCCCACTCCAATGGGATAATGTTAAAATCCAGTTAATCTGGGAGCGGAGCGATCCTGGAGCGATGCTGCCCCCCCCCCCCCCCCCCCCCAGGTGGCGACGTCCCTGCTCCTGAAGCGATGCTGCCCCCCCCCCCTCCCCAGATGGCGACGTCCCTGCTCCTGGAGCGATGCTGCCCCCCCCCCTCCCCAGGTGGCGACGTTCCTGCTCCTGGAGCGATGCTGTCCCCCCCCCCCCCCCCTCCCCAGATGGCGACGTCCCTGCTCCTGGAGCGATGCTGCCCCCCCCCCCCCCCCAGGTGGCGGACGTCCCTGCTCCTGGAGCGATGCTGCCCCCCCCCCCCCAGGTGGCGACGTCCCTGCTCCTGGAGCGATGCTGCCCCCCCCCCCCTCCCCCTCCCTCCCCAGGTGGCGACGTCCCTGCTCCTGGAGCGATGCTGCCCCCCCCCCCTCCTCCCCAGGTGGCGACGTTCCTGCTCCTGGAGCGATGCTGCCCCCCCCCCCCCTCCCCTCCCTCCCCAGGTGGCGACGTCCCTGCTCCTGGAGCGATGCTGCCCCTTCCCCCCTCCCTTCCCAGGTGGCGACGTCCCTGCTCCTGGAGCGATGCTGCCCCCCCCCCTCCCTCCCCAGGTGACGACGTTCCTGCTCCTGGAGCGATGCTGCCCCCCCCCCCCCCCAGGTGGCGACGTCCCTGCTCCTGGGAGCGATGCTGCCCCCCCCCCCCCCCCCAGGTGGCGACGTCCCTGCTCCTGGAGCAATGCTGACCCCCCCCGGCGACGTCCCTGCTCCTGGAGCGATGCTGCCCCCCCCCCCCCCCCCCCCTCCCCAGGTGGCGACGTCCCTGCTCCTGGAGCGATGCTGCCCCCCCCCCCCCCCAGGTGGCGGACGTTCCTGCTCCTGGAGCGATGCTGCCCCCCCTCCCCAGTAGGCGACGTTCCTGCTCCTGGAGCGATGCTGCCCCCCCCCCCTCCCCAGGTGGCGACGTCCTGCTCCTGGAGCGATGCTGCCCCCCCCCCGCCCCCCTCCCCTCCCCAGGTGGCGACGTTCCTGCTCCTGGAGCGATGCTGCCCCCCCCCCCCCCCCCTCCCCAGGTGGCGACGTCCCTGCTCCTGGAGCGATGCTCCCCCCCCCTCCCCTCCCTCCCCAGGTGGCGACGTCCCTGCTCCTGGAGCGATGCTGCCCCCCCCCCTCCCCAGGTGGCGACGTCCCTGCTCCTGGAGCGATGCTGCCCCCCCCCCCCAGGTGGCGACGTTCCTGCTCCTGGAGCGATGCTGCCCCCCCCCCTCCCCAGGTGGCGACGTCCCTGCTCCTGGAGCGATGCTGCCCCCCCCCCCCACAGGTGGCGACGTCCCTGCTCCTGGAGCGATGCTGCCCCCCCCCCCCCTCCTCCCTCCCCAGGTGGCGACGTCCCTGCTCCTGGAGCGATGCTGCCCCCCCCCCCTCCCCAGGTGGCGACGTCCCTGCTCCTTGAGCGATGCTGCCCCCCCCCCCCCCCCCCCCCCAGGTGGCGACGTCCCTGCTCCTGGAGCGATGCTGCCCCCCCCCCCTCCTCCCTCCCCAGGTGGCGACGTTCCTGTTCCTGGAGCGATGCTGCCCCCCCAGGTGGCGATGTCCCTGCTCCTGGAGCGATGCTGCCCCCCCCCCCCTCCCCAGGTGGCGACGTCCCTGCTCCTGGAGCGATGCTGCCCCCCCCCCCTCCCTCCCCAGGTGGCGACGTTCCTGCTCCTGGAGCGATGCTGCCCCCTCCCCCCCCCCCCCCCTCCCTCCCCAAGTTGGCGACGTTCCTGTTCCTGGAGCGATGCTGCCCCTTTCCCCCCCCCCCCTCCCTCCCCAGGTGGCGACGTTCCTGCTCCTGGAGCGATGCTGCCCCCCCCCCCAGGTGGCGACGTCCCTGCTCCTGGAGCGATGCTGCCCCCCCCCCCCCCCCCCAGGTGGCGACGTCCCTGCTCCTGGAGCGATGCTGCCCCCCCCCCCCCCCCCAGGTGGCGACGTCCCTGCTCCTGGAGCGATGCTGCCCCCCCCCCTTCCCAGGTGGCGACGTCCCTGCTCCTGGAGCGATGCTGCCCCCCCCCCCCCCCTCCCCAGGTGGCGACGTTCCTGCTTGTACCGCTACCCGCAAAAGATCCGTTGTCCGTGGTGTGAGACATCAGGATCTCAAATGGTGGTCCTGCAAATCATTCCAGATTATAATATAAGTATTAAGTACCGGTCATTCTTTGGTAGAACAGCCTGCAGTGCCGAGATGTGACATATTTTTGCAGCGAGTTGTATTTTTGCCGCTTGTCTGGTTTATTTTTTCCTTGTAACGTGCTTATCGAATGCGAATGTCATGAGCCGCCCATCATCACATGGTTCCAGACGCCTGTGTGCCCAAGACGCCACAGACGCCACAGCACGCCTACACGCGTGCTGGGTGCCGCACATTTCAGACGTACCTCCTGGCCCCTGGAGATCGGAGTGTCGCACATTGGTGTACCTCCTGGCCCCTGGAGATCGGAGTGTCGCACATTGCTGTACCTCCTGGCCCCTGGAGATCGGAGTGTCGCACATTGCTGTACCTCCTGGCCCCTGGAGATCGGAGTGTCGCACATTGCTGTACCTCCTGGCCCCTGGAGATCGGAGTGTCGCACATTGGTGTACCTCCTGGCCCCTGGAGATCGGAGTGTCGCACATTGCTGTACCTCCTGGCCCCTGGAGATCGGAGTGTCGCACATTGCTGTACCTCCTGGCCCCTGGAGATCGGAGTGTCGCACATTGCTGTACCTCCTGGCCCCTGGAGATCGGAGTGTCGCACATTGCTGTACCTCCTGGCCCCTGGAGATCGGAGTGTCGCACATTGCTGTACCTCCTGGCCCCTGGAGATCGGAGTGTCGCACATTGCTGTACCTCCTGGCCCCTGGAGATCGGAGTGTCGCACATTGCTGTACCTCCTGGCCCCTGGAGATCGGAGTGTCGCACATTGCTGTACCTCCTGGCCCCTGGAGATCGGAGTGTCGCACATTGCTGTACCTCCTGGCCCCTGGAGATCGGAGTGTCGCACATTGCTGTACCTCCTGGCCCCTGGAGATCGGAGTGTCGCACATTGCTGTACCTCCTGGCCCCTGGAGATCGGAGTGTCGCACATTGCTGTACCTCCTGGCCCCTGGAGATCGGAGTGTGGCACATTGCTGTACCTCCTGGCCCCTGGAGATCGGAGTGTCGCACATTGGTGTACCTCCTGGCCCCTGGAGATCGGAGTGTGGCCGATTTGCCGTCGACTGGGTATTTACTTACTTATTTCACGTCATCAGGTGTTTCCACACAATAGGGCTATTTTAATACCTTCGTCATACATTGGTGAAGCACAACATTTGCGTCGCAAACAAGTGTCAAGAAGCAGCGTCATTCGATCAAGAAGCTTCAGTCAATATTTCTCTAATATGCCTTTTGGCATATTAGAGAAAGTGTCTTTTGGCAAAATTAGAAAAAGTACACACACTAAGACGATGTAGATGATTGCCAATAGCATAGCGATTGTACAGTTTGGATGCACGGTATATGAAGGTGCGCTTTCCATGGTTGCTGCGGGGACGAACAAGCGATAGGTGAGATGATTGTCGCCTGTGTCGCATGCCTGATTGATGGTTAAATGACAGGCTATGGCGCCAGTCACACCAGCAGGTGTAATGTTAACATATTGTGCATCATACATAAATACAAATAGTCTACAAGTTTCGGAACAGTGGGCCAGCCTAACTCCTTTAGGACATCTGAAACATGATGGTATTTCCGGCGACCAGAGATGACTCGTGCAGCAAAGTTGAGCACCTTTTGAAGTTCATGAATAACATTTTTGCTAGCACTACCATATACTTGTGTACAATATCTAATATGAGAAATCACAAGAGAATCCACTATACGGGGCAGGACAGATGCTGGCAGAATGTGTTTGGCATGGAGGATTCTGATAATAATACCAAAACATCGGTGTATGACATGTTTCACGTGCGGTTGCCACGACAGAGTTGAGTCCATAATCTTACCTAAATTCTAACACTTTCTGAGCACAACAGGTCCTCACCCATAAATCTCACCTTCGGCATAATTCCTATCCGAGCAATCTGACGCCTGTCACCACATACGATCAGTTCTGTTTTAGCTGCATTAACCATTATCCCGTTTGGCAAAAAAAAAACAGTTGCTCAAAATGCCTAGAACGTGCTCCATGGCACTCTCCATGCCTCGTATTTGGTCACGGGGTCCCGTATTAGCTAATTGTGTGTCATCTGCATATCGACTGAGAGTGACGCGGAAGCCGTCAATAGAAGACCGAATGTAAGATGCAATGTCATTACTTAAGATGTTTAAACAACAAACTTCCTAAAACTGTACCCTGGAAGCAGCCTATTGATATTGGTAATGATTTGGATACACTTTCCCCTACGCGCACTTTTTGAGTATGACCTTCAAGCTTTTGAACCATCCCGTTCTGACCTGTAAAAGCTCAATTTTTTAAAAAGAATATTGCTATGGTCGACAACATCAAAACACCGACTCAAAACCAATAGGGCTAGTAAAGAAATGTATGATCTATCCATTCCCTTAACCTGCGCCGTGCCGGGGGGGGGGGGGGGTTAGACACCCCCTCAGGTTTTTGCGAGGATAGCGGAAAAAACGGAGGTGCGCAGCGTCGCCGTTTTTTGGCATAGCTGTTCGGGCATCAATTGCGCACATTATGGTTAAAAAAATAGCTCGGGTCATCTCAGGTCAGGTCACCAGACCAGGTCACGTGCCCCACCTCCAAAAAAAAAGCTTGTGGTCGTACGACAGTCACAGTTTTTGGATGATCGGTTTTACACTTCCGGGATTTCATAAGGTCATATATATCTACAATTCGTTTATCTTGGATTTTTTTATATCAGCGACCTAAGGTCGGGTCAATTTCGTGACCAACCGCATTATAAGTCAATGGGGAAATATTAAAATGCTTCCCATTCCAAAGATACGCAATATACCAGTCTAATTCCTTCTGGATCATGTTATTATAGGCCATTCTTGATGACCTAGGTGCCATTTTTGTTCAGTGACCCCTACAGGGTCAGCCGAGGTCATCCGAGGTCACCAACAGTTGTATGTCAATAACTCTTGACATAATGACGATAGAGAAGTGAAACGGACACCAATGTGTTTGTCTCGTCGAGGCACGTCTTCCCATATGCAACATGACCTACTTGGGTCACCATTTGACCTTGACCTGAAGTCAAATTGTGAAGTTTACCTAACTTGGTCAACACTAATATGAGTCGAAGCGCCTTGGCGAAACAAACACGATGACATTAAAATGATTGCCTTGTTATTAGGTATAAAGCTATTCGTGAAAAACTGTTTGGTAAAAATAGCCTTTTTGACATTTAATGAGCTCTGGAGCCTAAACTATTGACCTGAGCTAAAATCTGACGACACTTTGCCTTTTGCATTTATCAAGAGCTTTCCATTTCTTTTTTCCGTTTGTTCCTAACGATCATAGTTTCTGTTTAGGGTTTCTGTGATAGGGTTTCTGGAGCGAAGTCCTAAAACTGGAAAATTTGACCTTTGATGACCTCTGGTGACCTCAATATTGGCTTTAGGAAATACAATATCCGAAGTACTTTCGAATGTGCTTGTCGAGAGCTTTTGAACGCATTTGCCCGTCTTTCTAGCCCTTTTAGTTTTCGAGTTAGAGGGGGTGGCTTAACACCCCCGGCACGGCGTCGGTGGCGTCGAGCACCGGCACGGCGCGGGTAATAATTTCGTCTGTCATGGTCAGGACTCAGGACTCCTGTAGACGTGGAATGGTTTGAAAGGAAACCATGCTGATCATTACTAAATAAACGTATTTGTATTTCAAATCCTTCATATATTTTGTGAGTTGAATGTGCACGATTTTCTCAATGATTTTGCAAATTAAACTCACATTTGTTATGGGTCTGAAATTCGCCAGATCCGAAGGGTCATTCCTTTAATACAACAGGAGGACTTCCGCCCTCTTCCAGCTTTCTGGCACGGTTTCCGTAACGATACTGGTATTTACTATTCGGAGCAAAGATTGTCCCACAATGCAAAACTCATCTGAAAATTTTGAGCAGAACGTCACTGTCAATGCAAGAGTTTGTATTTGGAATGGCGAAGATGACGTTTTTAAGCTGATCCAATGTCACCGGAGTCAGCGTCAGCGCACTAGCGTTAACACGAGGCAGGCGCACGTTCAGTGGCTCCATACCGGACCGCCGAAACTGGGACAGAACGCTCTCCCTCGTTCGTCTGCCTATGGAAACGAAGTAATCATTGATTTGGTCTGTGGTCAAATTTTCCGGGTCAACACGATGACCACGTGTCGGGGCTGAAATACCAGTTTCAGCTGGTAAAAAAGAGTCGCCGGTGACGATTCGTCAACTTTCTGCTTTATGCTAAAAAAAATGTCCCATCTGTCCCCTGTCCCTTCTGATGTCCACGTCCCTTCTGATTGCCCTTTTTGCCTGAACACTGAGGACTTTGTAAGCATTCATGTCCCCAACAGTTTTCGCTGACCGTCTTTTAGTGAGTAGTGCGTACTGACTCGGCCGGTGCTGCTGACTTTCTGCTGCTGACGTCTGTGAGAGCGCGGCAATGGCGCGTCAGGCGGCCGATATTACGCCGCGTCAGAAATACCGGGCCGACTCGGCGGCGCAGTGCGGCCGGTATTACGCCGCGTCAGAAATACCGGGCCGACTCGGCGGCGCAGTGCGGCCGGTATTACGCCGCGTCAGAAATACCGGGCCGACTCGGCGGCGCAGTGCGGCCGGTATTACGCCGCGTCAGAAATACCGGGCCGACTCGGCGGCGCAGTGCGGCCGGTATTACGCCGCGTCAGAAATACCGGGCCGACTCGGCGGCGCAGTGCGGCCGGTATTACGCCGCGTCAGAAATACCGGGCCGACTCGGCGGCGCAGTGCGGCCGGTATTACGCCGCGTCAGAAATACCGGGCCGACTCGGCGGCGCAGTACGGCCGGTATTACGCCGCGTCAGAAATACCGGGCCGACTCGGCGGCGCAGTGCGGCCGGTATTACGCCGCGTCAGAAATACCGGGCCGACTCGGCGGCGCAGTGCGGCCGGTATTACGCCGCGTCAGAAATACCGGGCCGACTCGGCGGCGCAGTACGGCCGGTATTACGCCGCGTCAGAAATACCGGGCCGACTCGGCGGCGCAGTGCGGCCGGTATTACGCCGCGTCAGAAATACCGGGCCGACTCGGCGGCGCAGTGCGGCCGGTATTACGCCGCGTCAGAAATACCGGGCCGACTCGGCGGCGCAGTACGGCCGGTATTACGCCGCGTCAGAAATACCGGGCCGACTCGGCGGCGCAGTGCGGCCGGTATTACGCCGCGTCAGAAATACCGGGCCGACTCGGCGGCGCAGTGCGGCCGGTATTACGCCGCGTCAGAAATACCGGGCCGACTCGGCGGCGCAGTGCGGCCGGTATTACGCCGCGTCAGAAATACCGGGCCGACTCGGCGGCCCAGTGCGGCCGGTATTACGCCGCGTCGGAAATACCGGGCCGACTCGGCGGCGCAGTGCGGCCGCGGACATGGCGATACCCCGGGTTATACCTCTCACACTACGCTGGGGCCCAGCTAGGCTGGCGATACCCCGGGTTATACCTCTCACACTACGCTAGGGCCCAGCGAGGCTATGCGTCCTAAACCAGCACGAACAGTTTACTTCTCACTAACCCCGCGCTCTCCCGCCCTCACTACAGAACAGGCTACTTCTCACTAATCCCGCGCTCTCTTGCCCTCACTACAGAACAGGTTACTTCTCACTAACCCCGCGCTCTCCTGCCCTCACTACATAACAGGTCACTTCTCACTAATCCCGCGCTCTCCCGCCCTCACCGCAGAACAGGTTAATTCTCACTAATCCCGCGCTCTCCCGCCCTCACTGCAGAACAGGTTACTTCTCACTAATCCCGCGCTCTCCCGCCCTCACTACAGAACAGGTTACTTCTCACTAACCCCGCGCTCTCCCGCCCTCACTACAGAACAGGTTACTTCTCACTAATCCCGCGCTCTCCCGCCCTCACCGCAGAACAGGTTACTTCTCACTAATCCCGCGCTCTCCCGCCCTCACTGCAGAACAGGTTACTTCTCACTAATCCCGCGCTCTCCCGCCCTCACTACAGAACAGGTTATTTCTCACTAATCCCGCGCTCTCCCGCCCTCACTACAGAACAGGTTACTTCTCACTAATCCCGCTCTCTCCCGCCCTCACTACAGAGCTCTCCCGCACTCACTGCAGAACAGGTTACTTCTCACTAATTCCGCGCTCTCCCGCCCTCACTACAGAACAGGTTACTTATCACTAACCCCGCGCTCTCCCGCCCTCACTAAAGAACAGGTTACTTCTCACTAATCCCGCGCTCTCCCGCCCTCACTGCAGAACAGGTTACTTCTCACTAATCCCGCGCTCTCCCGCCCTCACTACAGAACAGGTTACTTATCACTAACCCCGCGCTCTCCCGCCCTCACTGCAGAACAGGTTACTTCTCACTAATCCCGCGCTCTCCCGCCCTCACTACAGAACAGGTTACTTCTCACTAACCCCGCGCTCTCCCGCCCTCACTGCAGAACAGGTTACTTCTCACTAATCCCGCGCTCTCCCGCCCTCACTGCAGAACAGGTTACTTCTCACTAACCCCGCGCTCTCCCGCCCTCACTGCAGAACAGGTTACTTCTCACTAATCCCGCGCTCTCCCGCCCTCACTACAGAACAGGTTACTTCTCACTAATCCCGCGCTCTCCCGCCCTCACTACAGAACAGGTTACTTCTCACTAATCCCGCGCTCTCCCGCCCTCACTACAGAACAGATTACTTCTCACTAATCCCGCGCTCTCCCGCCCTCACTACAGAGCTCTCCCGCCCTGACTGCAGAACAGGTTACTTCTCACTAATCCCGCGCTCTCCCGCCCTTACTACAGAACAGGTTACTTATCACTAACCCCGCGCTCTCCCGCCCTCACTAAAGAACAGGTTACTTCTCACTAATCCCGCGCTCTCCCGCCCTCACTACAGAACAGGTTACTTCTCACTAATCCCGCGCTCTCCCGCCCTCACTACAGAACAGTTTACTTCTCACTAACCCCGCGCTCTCCCGCCCTCACTAAAGAACAGGTTACTTCTCACTAATCCCGCGCTCTCCCGCCCTCACTGCAGAACAGGTTACTTCTCACTAATCCCGCGCTCTCCCGCCCTCACTACAGAACAGGTTGCTTCTCACTAATCCCGCGCTCTCCCGCCCTCACTACAGAACAGGTTATTTCTCACTAATCCCGCGCTCTCCCGCCCTCACTACAGAACAGGTTACTTCTCACTAATCCCGCGCTCTCCCGCCCTCACTACAGAACAGGTTACTTCTCACTAATCCCGCGCTCTCCCGCCCTCACTGCAGAACAGTTTACTTCTCACTAATCCCGCGCTCTCCCGCCCTCACTACAGAACAGGTTACTTCTCACTAATCCCGCGCTCTCCTGCCCTCACTACAGAACAGGTTACTTCTCACTAATCCTGCGCTCTCCCGCCCTCACTACAGAACAGGTTACTTCTCACTAATCCCGCGCTCTCCCGCCCTCACTGCAGAACAGGTTACTTCTCACTAACCCCGCGCTCTCCCGCCCTCACTACAGAACAGGTTACTTCTCACTAATCCCGCGCTCTCCCGCCCTCACTACAGAACAGTTTACTTCTCACTAATCCCGCGCTCTCCCGCCCTCACTACAGAACAGGTTACTTCTCACTAATCCCGCGCTCTCTCGCCCTCACTACAGAACAGTTTACTTCTCACTAATCCCGCGCTCTCCCGCCCTCACTACAGAGCTCTCCCGCCCTCACTACAGAACAGGTTACTTCTCACTAATCCCGCGCTCTCCTGCCCTCACTGCAGAACAGGTTACTTCTCACTAATCCCGCGCTCTCCCGCCCTCACTACAGAACAGGTTACTTCTCACTAATCCCGCGCTCTCCCGCCCTCACTGCAGAGCTCTCCCGCCCTCACTGCAGAATAGGTTACTTCTCACTAATCCCGCGCTCTCCCGCCCTCACTACAGAACAGGTTACTTATCACTAACCCCGCGCTCTCCCGCCCTCACTGCAGAACAGGTTACTTCTCACTAATCCCGCGCTCTCCCGCCCTCACTACAGAACAGGTTACTTTTCACTAACCCCGCGCTCTCCCGCCCTCACTACAGAACAGGTTACTTCTCACTAATCCCGCGCTCTCCCGCCCTCACTGCAGAACAGGTTACTTCTCACTAATCCCGCGCTCTCCCGCCCTCACTACAGAACAGGTTACTTCTCACTAACCCCGCGCTCTCCCGCCCTCACTGCAGAACAGGTTACTTCTCACTAATCCCGCGCTCTCCCGCCCTCACTACAGAACAGGATACTTCTCACTAACCCCGCGCTCTCCCGCCCTCACTGCAGAACAGGTTACTTCTCACTAATCCCGCGCTCTCCCGCCCTCACTGCAGAACAGTTTACTTCTCACTAATCCCGCGCTCTCCCGCCCTCACTGTAGAACAGGTTACTTCTCACTAATCCCGCGCTCTCCCGCCCTCACTACAGAACAGTTTACTTCTCACTAATCCCGCGCTCTCCCGCCCTCACTGCAGAACAGGTTACTTCTCACTAATCCCGCGCTCTCCCGCCCTCACTACAGAACAGTTTACTTCTCACTAATCCCGCGCTCTCCCGCCCTCACTGCAGAACAGGTTACTTCTCACTAATCCCGCGCTCTCCCGCCCTCACTACAGAGCTCTCCCGCCCTCACTGCAGAACAGGTTACTTCTCACTAATCCCGCGCTCTCCCGCCCCCACTACAGAACAGGTTACTTATCACTAACCCCGCGCTCTCCCGCCCTCACTAAAGAACAGGTTACTTCTCACTAATCCCGCGCTCTCCCGCCCTCACTGCAGAACAGGTTACTTCTCACTAATCCCGCTGTCTCCCGCCCTCACTACAGAACAGGTTACTTCTCACTAATCCCGCGCTCTCCCGCCCTCACTACAGAACAGGTTACTTCTCACTAATCTCGCGCTCTCCCGCCCTCGCTACAGAACAGATTACTTCTCACTAATCCCGCGCTCTCTCGCCCTCACTACAGAACAGGTTACTTCTCACTAATCCCGCGCTCTCCCGCCCTCACTACAGAGCTCTCCCGCCCTCACTGCAGAACAGGTTACTTCTCACTAATCCCGCGCTCTCCCGCCCTCACTACAGAACAGGTTACTTCTCACTAATCCCGCGCTCTCCCGCCCTCACTACAGAACAGGTTACTTCTCACTAATCCCGCGCTCTCCCGCCCTCACTGCAGAACAGTTTACTTCTCACTAATCCCGCGCTCTCCCGCCCTCACTACAGAACAGTTTACTTCTCACTAATCCCGCGCTCTCCCGCCCTCACTACAGAACAGGTTACTTCTCACTAATCCCGCGCTCTCCCGCCCTCACTACAGAACAGGTTATTTCTCACTAATCCCGCGCTCTCCCGCCCTCACTACAGAACAGGTTACTTCTCACTAATCCCGCGCTCTCCCGCCCTCGCTACAGAACAGGTTACTTCTCACTAATCCCGCGCTCTCCCGCCCTCACTACAGAACAGATTACTTCTCACTAATCCCGCGCTCTCCCGCCCTCACTACAGAACAGGTTACTTCTCACTAATCCCGCGCTCTCCCGCCCTCACTACAGAACAGGTTACTTCTCACTAATCCCGCGCTCTCCCGCCCTCACTACAGAACAGGTTACTTCTCACTAATCCCGCGCTCTCCCGCCCTCACTGCAGAACAGTTTACTTCTCACTAATCCCGCGCTCTCCCGCCCTCACTACAGAACAGTTTACTTCTCACTAATCCCGCGCTCTCCCGCCCTCACTACAGAACAGGTTACTTCTCACTAATCCCGCGCTCTCCCGCCCTCACTACAGAACAGGTTATTTCTCACTAATCCCGCGCTCTCCCGCCCTCACTACAGAACAGGTTACTTCTCACTAATCCCGCGCTCTCCCGCCCTCGCTACAGAACAGGTTACTTCTCACTAATCCCGCGCTCTCCCGCCCTCACTACAGAACAGATTACTTCTCACTAATCCCGCGCTCTCCCGCCCTCACTACAGAACAGGTTACTTCTCACTAATCCCGCGCTCTCCTGCCCTCACTACAGAACAGGTTACTTCTCACTAATCCCGCGCTCTCCCGCCCTCACTGCAGAACAGGTTACTTATCACTAATCCCGCGCTCTCCCGCCCTCACTGCAGAACAGGTTACTTCTCACTAATCCTGCGCTCTCCCGCCCTCACTACAGAACAGGTTACTTCTCACTAATCCCGCGCTCTCCCGCCCTCACTACAGAACAGGTTACTTCTCACTAATCCCGCGCTCTCCCGCCCTCACTGCAGAACAGGTTACTTCTCACTAATCCCGCGCTCTCCCGCCCTCACTACAGAACAGGTTATTTCTCACTAATCCCGCGCTCTCCCGCCCTCACTACAGAGCTCTCCCGCCCTCACTACAGAACAGTTTACTTCTCACTAATCCCGCGCTCTCCCGCCCTCACTACAGAACAGTTTACTTCTCACTAATCCCGCGCTCTCCTGCCCTCACTACAGAACAGGTTACTTCTCACTAATCCCGCGCTCTCCTGCCCTCACTACAGAACAGTTTACTTCTCACTAATCCCGCGCTCTCCCGCCCTCACTGCAGAACAGGTTACTTCTCACTAATCCCGCGCTCTCCCGCCCTCACTACAGAACAGGTTATTTCTCACTAATCCCGCGCTCTCCCGCCCTCACTACAGAGCTCTCCCGCCCTCACTACAGAACAGTTTACTTCTCACTAATCCCGCGCTCTCCCGCCCTCACTACAGAACAGTTTACTTCTCACTAATCCCGCGCTCTCCTGCCCTCACTACAGAACAGGTTACTTCTCACTAATCCCGCGCTCTCCTGCCCTCACTACAGAACAGGTTACTTCTCACTAATCCCGCGCTCTCCCGCCCTCACTACAGAACAGTTTACTTCTCACTAATCCCGCGCTCTCCCGCCCTCACTACAGAACAGGTTACTTCTCACTAATCCCGCGCTCTCCCGCCCTCACTACAGAACAGTTTACTTCTCACTAATCCCGCGCTCTCCCGCCCTCACTACAGAACAGGTTACTTATCACTAATCCCGCGCTCTCCCGCCCTCACTGCAGAACAGGTTACTTCTCACTAATCCTGCGCTCTCCCGCCCTCACTACAGAACAGGTTACTTCTCACTAATCCCGCGCTCTCCCGCCCTCACTACAGAACAGGTTACTTCTCACTAATCCCGCGCTCTCCCGCCCTCACTGCAGAACAGGTTACTTCTCACTAATCCCGCGCTCTCCCGCCCTCACTACAGAACAGGTTATTTCTCACTAATCCCGCGCTCTCCCGCCCTCACTACAGAGCTCTCCCGCCCTCACTACAGAACAGTTTACTTCTCACTAATCCCGCGCTCTCCCGCCCTCACTACAGAACAGTTTACTTCTCACTAATCCCGCGCTCTCCTGCCCTCACTACAGAACAGGTTACTTCTCACTAATCCCGCGCTCTCCTGCCCTCACTACAGAACAGTTTACTTCTCACTAATCCCGCGCTCTCCCGCCCTCACTGCAGAACAGGTTACTTCTCACTAATCCCGCGCTCTCCCGCCCTCACTACAGAACAGGTTATTTCTCACTAATCCCGCGCTCTCCCGCCCTCACTACAGAGCTCTCCCGCCCTCACTACAGAACAGTTTACTTCTCACTAATCCCGCGCTCTCCCGCCCTCACTACAGAACAGTTTACTTCTCACTAATCCCGCGCTCTCCTGCCCTCACTACAGAACAGGTTACTTCTCACTAATCCCGCGCTCTCCTGCCCTCACTACAGAACAGGTTACTTCTCACTAATCCCGCGCTCTCCCGCCCTCACTACAGAACAGTTTACTTCTCACTAATCCCGCGCTCTCCCGCCCTCACTACAGAACAGGTTACTTCTCACTAATCCCGCGCTCTCCCGCCCTCACTACAGAACAGTTTACTTCTCACTAATCCCGCGCTCTCCCGCCCTCACTACAGAACAGGTTACTTCTCACTAATCCCGCGCTCTCCCGCCCTCACTACAGAACAGTTTACTTCTCACTAATCCCGCGCTCTCCCGCCCTCACTACAGAACAGGTTACTTCTCACTAATCCCGCGCTCTCCCGCCCTCACTACAGAACAGTTTACTTCTCACTAATCCCGCGCTCTCCCGCCCTCACTACAGAACAGGTTACTTCTCACTAATCCCGCGCTCTCCCGCCCTCACTACAGAGCTCTCCCGCCCTCACTGCAGAACAGGCTACTTCTCACTAATCCCGCGCTCTCCCGCCCTCACTACAGAACAGGTTACTTCTCACTAACCCCGCGCTCTCCCGCCCTCACTACAGAACAGGTTACTTCTCACTAATCCCGCGCTCTCCCGCCCTCACTGCAGAACAGGTTACTTCTCACTAATCCCGCGCTCTCCCGCCCTCGCTACAGAACAGGTTACTTCTCACTAATCCCGCGCTCTCCCGCCCTCACTACAGAACAGGTTACTTCTCACTAACCCCGCGCTCTCCCGCCCTCACTACAGAACAGGTTACTTCTCACTAATCCCGCGCTCTCCCGCCCTCACTGCAGAACAGGTTACTTCTCACTAATCCCGCGCTCTCCCGCCCTCACTACAGAACAGGTTACTTCTCACTAATCCCGCGCTCTCCCGCCCTCACTACAGAACAGGTTACTTCTCACTAATCCCGCGCTCTCCCGCCCTCACTACAGAACAGGTTACTTCTCACTAATCCCGCGCTCTCCCGCCCTCACTACAGAACAGGTTACTTCTCACTAATCCCGCGTTCTCCCGCCCTCGCTGCAGAACAGGTTACTTCTCACTAATCCCGCGCTCTCCCGCCCTCACTACAGAACAGGTTACTTATCACTAATCCCGCGCTCTCCCGCCCTCACTACAGAACAGGTTACTTCTCACTAATCCCGCGCTCTCTCGCCCTCACTGCAGAACAGGTTACTTCTCACTAATCCCGCGCTCTCTCGCCCTCACTACAGAACAGTTTTTTCAGCTTTTTCCCACCTAAGGGCTAATTTATTCATCTCATAACACATATTCAAATTCATGGCAAACATACAAACACATATACATTTTTGTTTTGTCTTCTTACGTTTACATCTACATTCTAGATACGTGCAGTGCCGCGGCGCCCGCCTCTAACTTCGGCGCCCCGCCAGCGTCCGCCTGTTTCCGCTCCCATCGGCCGACCCGCCATAACTACAGAACAGTTTACTTCTCACTAATCTCGCGCTCTCTTGCCCTCACTACAGAACAGGTTACTTCTCACTAACCCCGCGCTCTCCTGCCCTCACTACAGAACAGGTTACTTCTCACTAATCCCGCGCTCTCCCGCCCTCACTACAGAACAGGTTACTTCTCACTAATCCCGCGCTCTCCCGCCCTCACTACAGAACAGGTTACTTCTCACTAATCCCGCGCTCTCCCGCCCTCACTACAGAACAGGTTACTTATCACTAATCCCGCGCTCTCCCGCCCTCACTACAGAACAGGTTACTTATCACTAATCCCGCGCTCTCCCGCCCTCACTACAGAACAGGTTACTTATCACTAATCCCGCGCTCTCCCGCCCTCACTACAGAACAGGTTACTTCTCACTAACCCCGCGCTCTCCCGCCCTCACTACAGAACAGGTTACTTATCACTAATCCTGCGCTCTCCCGCCCTCACTACAGAACAGGTTACTTCTCACTAATCCTGCGCTCTCCCGCCCTCACTACATAACAGGTTACTTCTCACTAATCCCGCGCTCTCCCGCCCTCACTGGAGAACAGGTTACTTCTCACTAATCCCGCGCTCTCCCGCCCTCACTGCAGAACAGGTTTCTTCTCACTAATCCCGCGCTCTCCCGCCCTCACTACAGAACAGGTTACTTCTCACTAATCCCGCGCTCTCCCGCCCTCACTACAGAACAGGTTACTTCTCACTAATCCCGCTCTCTCCCGCCCTCACTACAGAGCTGTCCCGCACTCACTGCAGAACAGGTTACTTCTCACTAATCCCGCGCTCTCCCGCCCTCACTGCAGAACAGGTTACTTCTCACTAATCCCGCTCTCTCCCGCCCTCACTGCAGAACAGGTTACTTCTCACTAATCCCGCGCTCTCCCGCCCTCACTACAGAACAGGTTACTTCTCACTAATCCCGCGCTCTCCCGCCCTCACTACAGAACAGGTTACTTCTCACTAATCCCGCTCTCTCCCGCCCTCACTACAGAGCTGTCCCGCACTCACTGCAGAACAGGTTACTTCTCACTAATCCCGCGCTCTCCCGCCCTCACTGCAGAACAGGTTACTTCTCACTAATCCCGCTCTCTCCCGCCCTCACTACAGAGCTGTCCCGCACTCACTGCAGAACAGGTTACTTCTCACTAATCCCGCGCTCTCCCGCCCTCACTACAGAACAGGTTACTTCTCACTAACCCCGCGCTCTCCCGCCCTCACTACAGAACAGGTTACTTCTCACTAATCCCGCGCTCTCCCGCCCTCACTACAGAGCTCTCCCGCCCTGACTGCAGAACAGGTTACTTATCACTAACCCCGCGCTCTCCCGCCCTCACTAAAGAACAGGTTACTTCTCACTAATCCCGCGCTCTCCCGCCCTCACTGCAGAACAGGTTACTTCTCACTAATCCCGCGCTCTCCCGCCCTCACTACAGAACAGGTTACTTCTCACTAATCCTGCGCTCTCCCGCCCTCACTACAGAACAGGTTACTTATCACTAACCCCGCGCTCTCCCGCCCTCACTACAGAGCTGTCCCGCCCTCACTGCAGAACAGGCTACTTCTCACTAACCCCGCGCTCTCCCGCCCTCACTACAGAACAGGTTACTTCTCAATAATCCCGCGCTCTCCCGCCCTCACTGGAGAACAGGTTACTTCTCACTAATCCCGCGCTCTCCCGCCCTCACTGCAGAACAGTTTACTTCTCACTAATCCCGCGCTCTCCCGCCCTCACTACAGAACAGGTTACTTCTCACTAATCCTGCGCTCTCCCGCCCTCACTACAGAACAGATTACTTCTCACTAATCCCGCGCTCTCCCGCCCTCACTACAGAACAGGTTACTTCTCACTAATCCCGCGCTCTCCTGCCCTCACTACATAACAGGTTACTTCTCACTAATCCCGCGCTCTCCCGCCCTCACTGGAGAACAGGTTACTTCTCACTAATCCCGCGCTCTCCCGCCCTCACTGCAGAACAGTTTACTTCTCACTAATCCCGCGCTCTCCCGCCCTCACTACAGAACAGGTTATTTCTCACTAATCCTGCGCTCTCCCGCCCTCACTACAGAACAGGTTACTTCTCACTAATCCCGCGCTCTCCCGCCCTCACTGCAGAACAGGTTACTTCTCACTAATCCCGCGCTCTCCCGCCCTCACTACAGAACAGTTTACTTCTCACTAATCCCGCGCTCTCCCGCCCTCGCTGCAGAACAGGTTACTTCTCACTAATCCCGCGCTCTCCCGCCCTCACTGCAGAGCTCTCCCGCCCTCACTGCATAACAGGTTACTTCTCACTAATCCTGCGCTCTCCCGCCCTCACTGCAGAACAGGTTACTTATCACTAATCCCGCGCTCTCCCGCCCTCACTACAGAACAGGTTACTTCTCACTAATCCCGCGCTCTCCCGCCCTCACTACAGAGCTCTCCCGCCCTCACTGCAGAACAGGTTACTTCTCACTAATCCCGCGCTCTCCCGCCCTCACTGCAGAACAGGTTACTTCTCACTAATCCCGCGCTCTCCCGCCCTCACTACAGAACAGGTTACTTCTCACTAATCCCGCGCTCTCCCGCCCTCACTACAGAACAGGTTACTTCTCACTAACCCCGCGCTCTCCCAACCTCACTGCAGAACAGGTTACTTCTCACTAATCCCGCGCTCTCCCGCCCTCACTGCAGAACAGTTTACTTCTCACTAATCCCGCGCTCTCCCGCCCTCACTGCAGAACAGGTTACTTCTCACTAATCCCGCGCTCTCCCGCCCTCACTACAGAACAGTTTACTTCTCACTAATCCCGCGCTCTCCCGCCCTCACTGCAGAACAGGTTACTTCTCACTAATCCCGCGCTCTCCCGCCCTCACTACAGAAGTTTACTTCTCACTAATCCCGCGCTCTCCCGCCCTCACTGCAGAACAGGTTACTTCTCACTAATCCCGCGCTCTCCCGCCCTCACTACAGAACAGTTTACTTCTCACTAATCCCGCGCTCTCCCGCCCTCACTACAGAACAGGTTACTTCTCACTAATCCCGCGCTCTCCCGCCCTCACTACAGAGCTCTCCCGCCCTCACTGCAGAACAGGCTACTTCTCACTAATCCCGCGCTCTCCCGCCCTCACTACAGAACAGGTTACTTCTCACTAATCCCGCGCTCTCCCGCCCTCACTACAGAACAGGTTACTTCTCACTAACCCCGCGCTCTCCCGCCCTCACTACAGAACAGGTTACTTCTCACTAATCCCGCGCTCTCCCGCCCTCACTGCAGAACAGGTTACTTCTCACTAATCCCGCGCTCTCCCGCCCTCGCTACAGAACAGGTTACTTCTCACTAATCCCGCGCTCTCCCGCCCTCACTGCAGAACAGGTTACTTCTCACTAATCCCGCGCTCTCCCGCCCTCACTACAGAACAGGTTACTTCTCACTAATCCCGCGTTCTCCCGCCCTCGCTGCAGAACAGGTTACTTCTCACTAATCCCGCGCTCTCCCACCCTCACTGCAGAACAGGTTACTTCTCACTAATCCCGCGCTTTCCCGCCCT
The DNA here is from genome assembly GCA_036785665.1 of Chirona hameri. Taxonomy (NCBI): domain Eukaryota; kingdom Metazoa; phylum Arthropoda; class Thecostraca; order Balanomorpha; family Balanidae; genus Chirona; species Chirona hameri. Next base: position 106,061 of record JAXIVJ010000347.1, on the reverse strand, counting down.
CACTGCAGAACAGTTTACTTCTCACTAACCCCGCGCTCTCCCGCCCTCACTACAGAACAGGTTACTTCTCACTAATCCCGCGCTCTCCCGCCCTCACTACAGAACAGGTTACTTCTCACTAATCCCGCGCTCTCCCGCCCTCACTACAGAACAGTTTACTTCTCACTAATCCCGCGCTCTCCTGCCCTCACTGCAGAACAGGTTACTTCTCACTAATCCCGCGCTCTCCCCGCCCTCACTACAGAACAGGTTACTTCTCACTAATCCCGCGCTCTCCCGCCCTCACTGCAGAGCTCTCCCGCCCCTCACTGCAGAACAGGTTACTTAACACTAATCCCGCGCTCTCCCGCCCTCACTGCAGAACAGGTTACTTCTCACTAATCCCGCGCTCTCCCGCCCTCACTACAGAACAGGTTACTTATCACTAATCCCGCGTTCTCCCGCCCTCACTACAGAACAGGTTACTTCTCACTAATCCGCGCTCTCCCGCCTCACTGCAGAACAGGTCACTTCTCACTAATCCCGCGCCTCTCCGCCCTCACTACAGAACAGGTTACTTCTCACTAATCCCGCGTTCTCACCGCCCTCACTGCAGAACAGGTTACTTCTCACTAATCCCGCGCTCTCCCGCCCTCACTACAGAACAGGTTACTTCTCACTAATCCCGCGCTCTCCGCCCCACACTACAGAACAGGTTACTTCCTCCACTAATCCCGCGCTCTCCCGCCCTCACTACATAACAGGTTACTTCTCACTAATCCGCGCTCTCCCGCCCTCACTACAGAACAAGGTTACTTCTCACTAATCCCGCGCTCTCCCGCCCTCAACCGCAGAACAGGTTACTTCTCACTAATCCCGCGCTCTCCCGCCCTCACTACAGAACAGGTTACTTCTCACTAATCCCGCGCTCTCCCGGCCTCACTACAGAACAGGTTACTTCTCACTAATCCCGCGCTCTCCCGCCCTCACTACAGAACAGGTTACTTCTCACTAATCCCGCGCTCTCCCGCCCTCACTACAGAACAGGTTACTTCTCACTAATCCCGCGCTCTCCCGCCCTCACTACAGAGCTCTCCCGCACTCACTGCAGAACAGGTTACTTCTCACTAATCCCGCGCTCTCCCGCCCTCACTACAGAACAGGTTACTTCTCACTAATCCCGCGCTCTCCCGCCCTCACTACAGAGCTCTCCCGCCCTCACTACAGAACAGGTTACTTCTCACTAATCCCGCGCTCTCCCGCCCTCACTACAGAACAGTTTACTTCTCACTAACCCCGCGCTCTCCCGCCCTCACTGCAGAACAGGTTACTTCTCACTAATCCCGCGCTCTCCCGCCCTCACTGCAGAACAGGTTACTTCTCACTAATCCCGCGCTCTCCCGCCCTCACTACAGAACAGGTTATTTCTCACTAATCCCGCGCTCTCCCGCCCTCACTACAGAACAGGTTACTTCTCACTAATCCCGCGCTCTCCCGCCCTCACTACAGAACAGGTTATTTCTCACTAATCCCGCGCTCTCCCGCCCTCACTACAGAACAGGTTACTTCTCACTAATCCCGCGCTCTCCCGCCCTCACTACAGAACAGGTTATTTCTCACTAATCCCGCGCTCTCCCGCCCTCACTACAGAACAGGTTACTTCTCACTAATCCCGCGCTCTCCCGCCCTCACTGCAGAACAGGTTACTTCTCACTAATCCCGCGCTCTCCCGCCCTCACTACAGAGCTCTCCCGCCCTCACTGCAGAACAGGTTACTTCTCACTAATCCCGCGCTCTCCCGCCCTCACTACAGAGCTCTTCCGCCCTCACTGCAGAACAGGTTACTTCTCACTAATCCCGCGCTCTCCCGCCCTCACTACAGAACAGGTTACTTCTCATTAATCCCGCGCTCTCCCGCCCTCACTACAGAACAGGTTACTTCTCACTAATCCCGCGCTCTCCCGCCATCACTACAGAACAGGTTACTCCTCACTAATCCCGCGCTCTTCCGCCCTCACTGCAGAACAGGTTACTTATCACTAATCCCGTGCTCTCCCGCCCTCACTACAGAACAGGTTACTTCTCACTAATCCCGCGCTCTCCCGCCCTCACTACAGAACAGTTTACTTCTCACTAACCCCGCGCTCTCCTGCCCTCACTACAGAACAGGGTACTTCTCACTAATCCCGCGCTCTCCCGCCCTCACTACAGAACAGGTTACTTCTCACTAATCCCGCGCTCTCCCGCCATCACTACAGAACAGGTTACTCCTCACTAATCCCGCGCTCTTCCGCCCTCACTACAGAGCTCTCCCGCCCTCACTACAGAACAGGTTACTTCTCACTAATCCCGCGCTCTCCCGCCCTCACTACAGAGCTCTCCCGCCCTCACTACAGAACAGGTTACTTCTCACTAATCCCGCGCTCTCCCGCCCTCACTGCAGAACAGGTTACTTCTCACTAACCCCGCGCTCTCCCGCCCTCACTGCAGAACAGTTTACTTCTCACTAATCCCGCGCTCTCCCGCCCTCACTACAGAACAGGTTACTTCTCACTAATCCCGCGCTCTCCCGCCCTCACTACAGAACAGATTACTTCTCACTAATCCGCGCTCTCCCGCCCTCACTACAGAACAGTTTACTTCCACTAATCCCGCGCTCTCCCGCCCTCACTGCAGAACAGGTTACTTCTCACTAATCCCGCGCTCTCCCGCCCTCACTACAGAACAGGTTACTTCTCACTAATCCCGCGCTCGCCCTCACTGCAGAACAGGTTACTTCTCACTAACCCCGCGCTCTCCCGCCATCACTACAGAACAGGTTACTTCTCACTAATCCCGCGCTCTGCCGCCCTCACTGGATTCCTCTATTCCTTCTTACGCTCTTTTCATCTGTATCTTCTTCTTTCTCTTTACCTTTCCTCTTTGCCTTTCCTCTCCCCTCCTCTCCATTCGTCGCTTCTCCCCCTCTGCCATCTAAACTATTCCCTCTTCCCCTCTTTCCGTCTGTTTCACTTTCCCCTTCTTCTTCTCCTCCCTCGTATTATTCTCCCTCTTCCCATTTCCACACACTCTCCCAGTCTCCGTCCCTTTCCACACTCTCTCCCAGTCTCCGTCCCTTTCCACACTCTCTCCCAGTCTCCGCCCCTTTCCACACTCTCTCCCAGTCTCCGTCCCTTTCCGCACTCTCTTCCAGTCTCCGTCCCTTTCCACACTCTCTCCCAGTCTCCGTCCCTTTCCACACTCTCTCCCAGTCTCCGCCCCTGTGCACACTCTCCCAGTCTCCGCCCCTTTGCACACTCTCTCCCAGTCTCCGCCCCTTTGCACACTCTCTCCCAGTCTCCGCCCCTTTCCCTCTCCATCTCGGCTGCTATGCTGCTACCAACTGAGTTTGCACGCCCAGCTGGCGACCCCATTATCCCCCCCCCCCGCTCCCCGCCCCTCCCCCACCAACCAGTGCCACGCCCCCCTCACACCCTACTCAGTGCCACGCCCCCTCACACCCTACTCAGTGCCACGCCCCCCCCCCCCCCCCCCCTCACACCCTACTCAGTGCCACGCCCCCCCCCCCCTCACACCCTACTCAGTGCCACGCCTCCTCACACACTACTCAGTGCCACGCCCCCCTCACACCCTACTCAGTGCTACGCCCCCTCACACCCTACTCAGTGCCACGCCCCCCCCCCCCCCCCGCCCCTCACTCCCTATTCAGTGCCACGCCCCCCTCACGCCCTACTCAGTGCCACGCCCCCTCACACCTTACTCAGTGCCACGCCCCTCTCACACCCTACTCAGTGTCACGCCCCCCTCACACCCTACTCAGTGCCACGCCCCCTCACACCCTACTCAGTGCCACGCCCCCTCACACCCTACTCAGTGCTACGCCCCCCCCCCCCCCCCCCTCACACCCTACTCAGTGCCACGCCCCCTCACACCCTACTCAGTGCCACGCCCCCTCACACCCTACTCAGTGCCACGCCCCCTCACACCCTATTCAGTGCCACGCCCCCCTCACACCCTACTCAGTGCCACGCCCCCTCACACCCTACTCAGTGCCACGCCCCCCTCACACCCTACTCAGTGCCACGCCCCCTCACACCCTACTCAGTGCCACGCCCCCTCACACCCTACTCAGTGCCACGCCCCCTCACACCCTACTCAGTGCCACGCCCCCTCACACCCTAATCAGTGCCACGCCCCCCCCCCCCCCCCCTCACACCCTACTCAGTGCCACGCCCCCTTCACACCCTACTCAGTGCCACGCCCCCTCACACCCTACTCACAACGTTCGATCGAACCCCGGGCCATGTGTGGGTGACGTCATGGAAACGGGTCGGTCGGCCCGGGCTACCGGCGCGGCGCGGCGGCGGGAAACCAGGGCTGGCGTGGATAGGGACAGGGTAGAGAGTAGAGACAGACAAGCCGCTAGTCGGCTCTACCAGAGAGCAGGGTCAGGCTCAGCCAGTGGCAGAGAGCAGGGTCTCTATACCGAGAGAGACTTCTCAGATTGACGGCCGGGCTGTACCGGTCCGGTGGCAGAGAGCAGGGTCTCTATACCGAGAGAGACTTCTCAGATTGACGGCCGGGCTGTACCGGTCCGGTGGCAGAGAGCAGGGTCTCTATACCGAGAGAGACTTCTCAGATTGACGGCCGGGCTGTACCGGTCCGGTGGCAGAGAGCAGGGTCTCTATACCGAGAGAGACTTCTCAGATTGCCGGCTGATGGTGCCTGCAGACGTAGAGACATTGGATTCCCCAACAAATGGACTGTCTTCTCATACATGTGGACGTCGCTGGTGGGAAAATAGATATGTATTGCGCTCGACCCGCGCTGGTTTTTGGATAGTGTGACGGCGTTGGTAGTGGCTAAATGTATTTTGAGTAGCGCTGAGAGGACAGGCTGAGTGTTGTTTGTGTTTGACGATGAGATGAGAGTTTAGATGGCGATGAGGCAGGCAGGATGTGTGGGTCGATGGATGTGGCTGATACTGAGAGAAGGCAAGTTAGGTGGCGAACTCGGAGAAAAAGACCGCAAAAGGCTGTTCTTTTGGGATACTGAATGTCAGGTTCGTGGCTGGCGATCAGACCTGACGTAAAATGTGGGTTTACGAGGGCCTGACACTTACGTCTGGTCTTAGGTAATTATATGTAGTATGTGGAAAATGAAGTTATTTATGGTTATATATTCCATTTATAGTGAGCAACGCAAAATGCAGGAAAGGACTGCACTCTTGCGTGTTTCCCACAAAACAAAATATTCGAATAGATTACAACAGAGGAGAAGGTAAGACAGTCTTGTCACCATGACAAGACCACGGAACAAAGCTTCACAGCGCTGCCGTGACTTCTTGTGACGCTGTTTGCCATGACGAGTTGTCCTCGGGGAAGGGGGGGGGGGACTCTTCTCACCCCGAAGTTGTAGAGCTGGTTGACTGGAGATCAGACATTGACGAAAATGTGTACATTACTACGTTTGGGTGTGTTCTATTCGTGATATCCAAAACGAGACGTAGAAAGTTTGAGTTTATTGAAAGTTTCCAAGCATGCTTGCTTGATGCCTAGCATGAATTCAAAGATTTACACAATAGTGTAACAATTTTGGGTGTGATTTATTTCGTCTCTATGGTGTTTGTGGATTGGTCTGACCACGTGGTGTGGCTGCTTGTCCAGCCGCTGCTGACGGGTAGTGTCTCCATTACAGGCCTCAGTGTCTCCAATACAGTGTCTCCATTACAGTGTCTCCATTACTACAGTGTCTCCATTACAGTGTCTCCATTACAGTGTCTCCATTACAGTGTCTCCCTTACAGTGTATCCATTACAGTGTCTCCATTACAGTGTCTCCATTACAGTGTCTCCATTACAGTGTCTCCATTACAGTGTCTCCATTACAGTGTATCCATTGCAGTGTCTCCATTACAGTGTCTCCATTACAGTGTCTCCATTACAGTGTCTCCATTACAGTGTCTCCATTACAGTGTCTCCATTACAGTGTCTCCATTACAGTGTATCCATTACAGTGTATCCATTACAGTGTCTCCATTACGGTGTCTCCATTACGGTGTCTCCATTACGGTGTATCCATTACAGTGTCTCCATTACAGTGTATCCATTACAGTGTTCTCCATTACAGTGTCTTCATTACGGTGTCTCCATTGCGGTGTATCCATTACAGTGTCTCCATTACAGTGTCTCCATTACAGTGTCTCCATTACAGTGTCTCCATTGCAGTGCCTCCATTACAGTGTCTCCATTACAGTGTCTCCATTACAGTGTCTCCATTACAGTGTACACATTATAGTGTCTCCATTACAGTGTCTCCATTACAGGCCAGGCACTCTGTGAACGCTGTAAGAACGAGACGCACCGCGCCAAGATGTTCTCCATGCACGATGTGATGTCGCTGTCAGAGCGTCTGCGGAAGGCCTGCAAACAGGTCAGTGTCCAACCCTGTGACTATCGGGCGGTGGTCGAGACGGTACAGGTCAGGTCAGGTCAGTGTCCAACCCTGTGACCATCGGGCGGTGGTCGAGACGGTACAGGTCAGGTCAGGTCAGTGTGTGCAGGCGGCCAAGACAGCAGACGTAGAAAGGGCATTTCATAAAACATAGTTATGGCAATACTTTTACCGGTGTGCTTTGTTCATAAGCGTACCCAGGTGTGTGTGTGAGGGGGGGGGGGGGCAAACAGGGCAATTCCCCTCCCCCCTGAAAGTCCGTACGTGCCCCCTTTGGCCTTATGTGCCCCTTTGGAAATAGGGCACGAAGGGCCCTATTTCGAGTACCATGTGATAACTGGGGCAATACATAATCCATTGGAGGGTCGGCCGGGGATCCTGGAAGGTCGGCTGGGCTCCTCGAGGATCGACCGGGGCACCTAGAGGGTCGACCGGGCCCTTGGAATTCATGGATGAACGACCATGGCCCCTGGAGCGACGACTGGACCCATGGCAATTGGTTCAGGCCCCTGGAAAGGGCCTATTACAAATCGAGGGCCCAACCTACCTACCCCAAAAATGTTAACTCACCGGATTTGGCCCACTTTGTTTTGAGGGGCCCCATTTTCAACTTTTGTATTGGTTTTTGTTTTGTCCTAAAATTATACTCAGGTCTGGAGCCCCCAGGCCTCTTGCGCCACTCGGGGGCCCCTAAGACAATGATAAGCCCCCATGTCGGTCAGGGGGGCCCCGGGCAGTGGTACTGAGTACAGGGGGTTCCCGGTACAAGATACGGTCCCCGTGGCCCGTGCCTGCCAGGGGGGCCCATTAGCTGGACACGAATAGCCCCCCCCCCCCCCCAATGACAGTCAGAGGGCTCCTCTTGCCAGGATCTCGGGGTCCCTGGGACTATCAGAAACCCCTTTTGTCGGTCAGGGGCCCTCCGGTAGTGGTACTGAACACAGGGGCCCCCGGGTAGGGGTATTGATCACAGGGGGCCCGGTCCAAGGCAGGGGCCCCCGTGCCCGTCAGTTGCCCCATTAACTGAAAATGAAAAGGTACAGGACCCTGAAATGACAGTCGAGGGACCTCCTACCTAACCCCAAAATATAAACACTCCCCGGATTTGGCTCACTATATTTTGAGTGGGGCCCAATTTTCAATTAAACTTTTACACATTTTGTGTTTGCCCTCAGATTGCCCAAGGGGGGGGGGGGGGCTATAGCCCGATATATCTATCCCCCCCCCCCCCCCCATGTATTCGCCCCTGTCGGGAGGGTCGGCCGGGGTCTCTGGATTTGTCTGCACTCGAAGTATGTTTGGTGAAATATGACTACCAGATTTGGTAGCGAAACTTCGGTCAAATGCAGCGCGGCGGCGCAGCAGCACCACGCAGCACGTTATGTTTTTGTCTTCGGCGTTGTTTATCTATGTGAAACAAAACATCACAGTTCCTTCAATATGGTTGCAGTTTTGTATAGCACAATAATGCTCACGGTCACGGCCGACCTTCCAATTTGGAGGGTCGGCCGGGGATCCTGGAGGGTTGGCTGAACCCCTCGAGGGTCGACTGGGGACCTTGGAAGGTCGATCTGGGGCTTCATGGATGAACAAACAAGACCTTTGGAGCAACAACTGGACCTGGCCCCTTTAGCTAGTGCATCAGTACACAAAATAGGGCCTGTTCCCACGGTACCCCCACAAAAACTCACCGTATTTGGCCGGCCTGGCCAAATACGGCGATCGTTTTTTTGTGGATGTACCCTGGGCCCCATGGGCAGCAAAATTATAATTACAAAAAATAAATGGCAATTTTGTTTTGTGAAAATATGGCCCTCTAAAAATATAGTGGGCCAAATCCGGTTACTTTTTTGGTGGGGTACCTTATGCCCCCTGATTCAAATCCACCCCCCCCCCCCCTCCCCTGGAGTGAATCCTGGGTACGCCACTGGCTTTGTTACGGGCAAAAGCAAAGATACAGTCTCTATTCTAATACATTCAATGATCGTAAATGCCATTTTATACAATGTCCATTACACGCGTTATGAATGTTTTCTTTGTAAACTTAGCCGCAGCATTAGACAAATTGTGAGAAAGGTGTCCGTGAACTGCGTGACAAAAGTCCACGTCGCCCTGACGTCACATCTGTCT
>JAXIVJ010000347.1:67500-95000 GCA_036785665.1 Chirona hameri | reverse complement strand
ATACAACGCTTCAGCACAGATTACATTACATATTACAATACAACGCTCCAGCACATATTACATTAAATATTACAATACAACGCTCCAGCACTGATTACATTACAGATTACAATACAACGCTCCAGCACATATTACATTACATATTACAATACAACGCTCCAGCACATATTGCATTACATATTACAATACAACGCTCCAGCACATATTACATTACATATTACAATGCAACGCTCCAGCCCATATTACATTACATATTACAATACAACGCTCCAGCACAGATTACATTACATATTACAATATAACGCTCCAGCACAGATTACATTACAGATTACAATGCAATGCTCCAGCACAGTATTTCAAGTGTTGCGTAGACGGAATGTGTGCAAAGCAGTGCCAGTAGGCACTGGCTCTGCATTACATTCTTATGAATACGTGGGCACTCTGGCTACGTCCGGTTTGTAATGTCATGTTTCGTGTACGTCACTTGGATGGTGTCGGAAGGAATGGCATTATACTTTGCTGTTAACACGCGGCGTTGTATTCGAAGTACGCTAGAGGATGGGTCAGTCCTCGCCCGTGCAGTCATTCCCTAGTATTGGACTCCTGTTGTGCACTGGTAGCATCGCTTTCTATTGACAGAAACAGAACAAATGATTGTGCACAAGCGAAATTTACCGACTTGTGAGCTTCATGGCTCCATCGACATTTGTGTTAACATTTCAAGTATAAAATTCAGATAGCTAGGATGCTGCTCATGAATACTCAGATACTCCCATCCAGCCTTTAATATATTTCACTGCGTTACCTGTTTGTGTTCTGCATTGGCACGATGGGTACGTATCAGTGTCACTGTGCCGCTGTCACACCGGCCGGCCCGCTGCACAGTGGCTGTGTCTGCTCTCCGTCACCCTGCCTGTCCCGGCTGTCCCGGCTGTCGGCCGGCCGGTGTACCTGTACCCGTCACACCGTCACACCGTCACACCGCCCCGTCCCGTCCTCCCGCCCCGTCACACCATCCTCCCGCCCGCCCGCCCGCCCGCCCGCCCGCCCGCCCGCCCTCCCTCCCTCCCTCCCCTCCCTCCCTCCCTCCCTCCCTCCCTCCCTCCCTCCCTCCGTCCCTCCGTCCCTCCGTCCCCTCCGTCCCTCCGTCCCTCCGTCCCTCCGTCCCTCCGTCCCTCCGTCCCTCCGTCCCTCCGTCCCTCCGTCCCTCCCTCCCTCCCTCCCTCCCTCCCTCCCGCCATCCCGCCATCCCGCCCTCCCTCCCTCCCTCCCTCCCTCCCTCCCGCCCGCCCGCCCGCCCTCCCGCCCTCCCGCCCTCCCGCCCTCCCGCCCTCCCGCCCTCCCTCCCTCCCTCCCTCCCTCCCTCCCTCCCTCCCTCCCTCCCTCCCGCCCGCCCCGTCACACCACCCGCCCGGCCGTCGTGCGCAGAGTATCCGCGAGCTGCAGAACTCTGTGCGGGACGGCATCATCCTGTACCGGGCGCTGCTGGACGAGGTGCGACACAACATGGAGGCCGAGAAGACGGCCGTCAGCACCTTCTGCCGTCAGCTGCACGAGACGGTCAGCCAGCTGCAGGAGCGTCTGCTCACTGACGTCGAGGGGTACGCAGGCACGCGGAGGTGTTCAGAGCACTGGAGGAGACGCACGGAGACGCGCGGAGACGCACGGAGACGCGCGGAGACAGACTTGGCGGACAGGCGGAGACGCAACGCATGGCAGCCGCTCGCTCGTGCAGACCGGCCAGTCGCCGGTGCCTGATTGGTGCAGACCGGCCAGTCGCCGGTGCCTGATTGGTGCAGACCGGCCAGTCGCCGGTGCCTGATTGGTGCAGACCGGCCAGTCGCCGGTGCCTGATTGGTGCAGACCGGCCAGTCGCCGGTGCTTGATTGGTGCAGATCGGCCAGTCGCCGGTGCCTGATTGGTGCAGACCGGCCAGTCGCCGGTGCCTGATTGGTTCAGACCGGCCAGTCGGCGGTGCCTGATTGGTGCAGACCGGCCAGTCACCGGTGCCTGATTGGTGCAGACCGGCCAGTCGCCGGTGCCTGATTGGTGCAGACCGGCCAGTCGCCGGTGCCTGATTGGTGCAGACCTGCCAGTCGCCGGTGCCTGATTGGTGCAGACCGGCCAGTCGCCGGTGCCTGATTGGTGCAGACCTGCCAGTCGCCGGTGCCTGATTGGTGCAGACCTGCCAGTCGCCGGTGCCTGATTGGTGCAGACCGGCCAGTCACCGGTGCCTGATTGGTGCAGACCTGCCAGTCGCCGGTGCCTGATTGGTGCAGATCGGCCAGTCGCCGGTGCCTGATTGGTGCAGACCGGCCAGTCGCCGGTGCCTGATTGGTGCAGACCTGCCAGTCGCCGGTGCCTGATTGGTGCAGACCGGCCAGTCGCCGGTGCCTGATTGGTGCAGACCTGCCAGTCGCCGGTGCCTGATTGGTGCAGATCGGCCAGTCGCCGGTGCCTGATTGGTGCAGACCGGCCAGTCGCCGGTGCCTGATTGGTGTAGACCGGCCAGTCGCCGGTGCCTGATTGGTGTTCAGCGGCCGGCGAGCCCCGTTGGTTGCCTGTAGCGGGGTGGCTCTGGTTTGCTATCTGCTATCTCTGTGCTTATGTTTGTTTAATGTTACATGTTTTGGCCGAGATTGTTCCTGTTTCGTTTGATTTATGGATGAGCTCTTTTGTTATGCAAACGTGTTTTCTGAGAGCTGACTCGGTGTAACCGGCCTTCTGTTTGATGTTTTCCCTTGAATGCGGCGTATGCTATATGATTTGCATCTGTATAGTGTACTTTGGTTTTGTTACCACTGTATTTTTTTTTACTTTTCTCGTCTGAATGATGACGCATATTCTAGATTATTCGTGTGCGTTTCATTTTGCATTACCGTCTATGTCCTCTTGCATCTATTCGAGACAAAGCTCATCAAGTAGTATTTCAGCTCGACTTGTGTTGGTTATATTGTATTACCTTGCCACGCACACACACACTGTTGCTTTTGTTCTTTTGTGATGTTCTGTCATTTCCAGCGAATTTGTATTCATCCCGATTGTTTTTGAAACATTATTTGATAGTATCTAAGGGGTTTGCAGCGTTGTATTTTAAAGCTGTCTTTAATCACACTTGCACTCTTGTTATTCTTGCTTTCGATGCAAGCATTTGTAGTTTTGGCATGCATGTGCCTAATTTATTTCATCTGTATTTCCGATCGTGAATTTTCCTATGTATGTTTGGCTGCCGTTATTTTCATCACATATATTGCGTTACAATCTGTGTTGTCACTTTTTCGTTGAGCTCGAATACGCGGAGGCTTCCTCTTGTTTTATCGGCATTATGTATGCTGGTTGGCGTGTTGACTGGCATGATATGATGCATGCCGCCATAAATGTCATGCCTCGTGATGTATGGCTGAATCTGAGGAGACGTGTTGGGCCAGGCGGCAAAGCCGCTTTGCATACATCCGGTTTGTGACGGCGAGAAGGGTTCGCAGTTGACACCTCGGTATACACACCACTCGCCAAGCTGTGTCCTCGCTTCGTTGCCGTGCACCTTTTTCGTGACTTTAAACATCCAAGCGAAAATGCCAAACTATCGCGATAAGTGACGAGGTGCTATGCAAAGTGTCGTCATTTTGCTGGCACTCAGGACGAGGACTTTCAAGTTCTTGGTATTTGAAGAAAGAAATGTGTGACCTTGGAAAGTAATGCACGTGTTTAAACTGAGCACGAGTGGCTAGTTCTGTGGGTCGGCCGCTGCCCGCTCACCCTGCTGCAGCCTTTGCTCGACATGCCGCGTCGTGATGACGGGCTGTTCAGCTGTTACAAAGCTGATTCGCACTGATTGGCCGTGTCGTGATGACGGGCTGTTCAGCTGTTACAAAGCTGATTCGCACTGATTGGCCGCGTCGTGATGACGGGCTGTTCAGCTGTTACAAAGCTGATTCGCACTGATTGGCCGCGTCGTGATGACGGGCTGTTCAGCTGTTACAAAGCTGATTCGCACTGATTGGCCGCGTCGTGATGACGGGCTGTTCAGCTGTTACAAAGCTGATTCGCACTGATTGGCCGCGTCGTGATGACGGGCTGTTCAGCTGTTACAAAGCTGATTCGCACTGATTGGCCGCGTCGTGATGACGGGCTGTTCAGCTGTTACAAAGCTGATTCGCACTGATTGGTCGCGTCGTGATGACGGGCTGTTCAGCTGTTACAAAGCTGATTCACACTGATTGGCCGCGTCGTGATGACGGGCTGTTCAGCTGTTACAAAGCTGATTCGCACTGATTGGTCGCGTCGTGATGACGGGCTGTGCAGCTGTTACAAAGCTGATTCGCACTGATTGGTCGCGTCGTGATGACGGGCTGTTCAGCTGTTACAAAGCTGATTCGCACTGATTGGTCGCGTCGTGATGACGGGCTGTTCAGCTGTTACAAAGCTGATTCGCACTGATTGGTCGCGTCGTGATGACGGGCTGTTCAGCTGTTACAAAGTTACTGATTCGCACTGATTGGCAGCCAATAGCGAGTTACAGTGTTTAGTTCTTCAAATACGCACGCTCGTGAATTAATTTGTTATTCCTACTGAACTGCCCAAACGGTTTTGTCTAGTAATAATCCATACCGAATAAGCAGTTGTTTACTGGACTAAGGTATATCTTTGTATGACCTAACGGTGTTTTCCCTCCCCTGGCTGAGCCAGAATAGCTCAATCGCACAATCTTCAACGTTGCATGTTTCGTGTGGGGAGTTGCCGTAGCTTTCCAACGGTTTACATGTGTATGTTGCACATTTTCCGTGCGGGTCACCTCGTTTGACCCTGACTACATGTGTATGATTCACATTTTCGGTGCGGGTGACCTCGTTTGACCCTGGCTACATGTGTATGATTAACATGTTCGGTGCGGGCGACCTCGTTTGACCCTGACAATGTCGTCTGATCGGCAGATAGCTGTGTCATGGTGCACGAGCCCTGTCGCCGTTTGCATGCAGAGGATCATGTTTGTCGCGTTCGTTCTGCACCTTACACTGGGTACATTTGTTTATCTCACTACTATCTACACTCGCACTCGGTCGGGTGTGTAGGCTGACGAATGTTAGTGTAGACGTTCAGACATGTCTCGAATTTATTACAGGCACTATCAGAACCGTTAACTCATTTGTGTCCATATCGAATGCTTCAAGTTGAAACGCAAATGCACGCTTGTTGAGTTATTCATGACCTCTGCCGTCGTCGTCGTCGCGTTCGTCACGCCCCCCCCCCCCCATCATTATAGTATTGCCATGCAAACATCACATGTACTGCTGTTGTCAGTGTCCTGATTAGTCAACTGCTGTGACCGTCGCTTTTGTGGCGAGTCACTGTGTGGAGATGTAACTCTTGGCTCGCCTGCCGCCCGCCCCCCCCCCCCCCCCGCAGGCAGTACACGCAGAAGACGTGCACGTTCCAGCAGCAGCTGTGTGACCTGTGCTCGCTGCTGCCCGTGCTGCACGTCCACCTCAGCATGTGCACCACGTTCACGCACTCGGCCAACAAGACCGAGTTCCTCGACCTCAGCTACTCACTGATGGGCAGATTGTCAGACATCGCGCACATCGGCGTCCCGCTCAGGTCAGAGGAGGTCGGAGGAGGTCAGAGGAGGTCAGAGCAGGTCAGAGCAGGTCAGAGGAGGTCAGAGGAGGTCAGAGGAGGTCAGAGGAGGTCAGAGGAGGTCAGAGGAGGTCGGAGGAGGTCAGGTGTAGGTCAGAGGAGGCTAGGGGAGGTCAGAGGAGGTCAGAGATCAGGGGTAGGTTAGAGGAGGCTAGGGGAGGTCAGTAGGCAGGTGCGAGATCATGGGTAGGTTAGAGGAGGCTAGGGGAGGCCAGGAGGAGGTCAGAGATCAGGGGTAGGTTAGAGGAGGCTAGGGGAGGTCAGATGAGGTCAGGGGTAGGTCAGATGAGGCTAGGAGAGGTCAGATGAGGCTATAGGAGGTCAGGAGGCAGGTCAGAGATCAGGGGTAGGTTGGATGAGGTCAGAGGAGGTCAGGGGTAGGTCAGGGGGCTAGGGGAGGTCAGGAGGCAGACCAGGGGAGGTCAGGGGCATGTCTGAAGAGGTGGTCAGGGGCAGAAGTCACAGGTTGTCGTTCGTGTCAGGGAAGTGCATAATCAGGCCATAGTTGAGCAGCATACCGTCTCATATTGTCCAATCTTGTAGCTCTGAACTTGCGCCTAAGAATGGCTTAATGTTCAGCGTAGTACGCTAAGCAAAAGAATGTTTCAGTGTTGTTACCTTACCTGGAGTTCACCTCAAGCTTCTTTGTGCGTTGCATCGAAGCTTGTTGCCACGGTCTCCGCCGCAGGTTCCCCGCTGCGCGATCCCAGGGGCTCCCTGTCCCTACAGGCTCCCCGCTGCACGACCCTGCCTTAACACCCAGTGTGTCTACGCCTATGCGCCCGCAGGCCGAGCCAGACCAGCCAGGTGAAGACCAACTACCGCCGGGAGGTGTGCCAGGCGCTGGACCCGCTGCTGTGCCCGCCGGCGGCGACCACGCCGGAGCCCGGCGGCCGCCTGCTGCCCGTGGCTCCCCGCCGCGCCCACACGGCCAACCGGATGCGGCTGCTGGACTCGAGCGGGCCGTTCGCCGACCACTGTCGCGCCATCGAGACCAGACTGCAGGAGATCACCGGTCGATACCGGCAGCTGCGAGAGATGTCACCCGACAGGGCTGAGGTCGCCTGCCAGGTGAGGGACGGGGTCAGGAACGGTGGGGCACAGAATGGCAATTATGGCACCAAACAGGTGACAAATGTCAGGGCATGAGAAAATGTCAGGACACCAACCGTTTTGTTGACAGTTTCCTGCCAAAAAAAGGTATTTCGTCGATGTGATAAAATTAATTGTCTCTATATGACAACGGTTGTCTACGCTGCCTGTCATCTCCTTGAACGTAATTAACACTCTGATATTTCGCTGTTATGTCTCAGTTGTTGGACGGAGACATTGTCTCGCTGACGCGTGAGGTGGATGAGGCTGACATGTCTCCGCTGTGTCTCAGTTGTTGAACGGAGATATTGTCTCGCTGGCGTGTGAGGTGGATGAGGCTGACATGTCTCCATGTCTCCGTTGTGTCTCAGGTGGTGGACGGAGACATTGTCTCGCTGGCGTGAGAGGTGGATGAGGCTGACATGTCTCCATGTCTCCGTTGTGTCTCAGGTGGTGGACGGAGACATTGTCTCGCTGGCGTGTGAGGTGGATGAGGCTGACATGTCTCCATGTCTCCGTTGTGTCTCAGGTGGTGGACGGAGACATTGTCTCGCTGGCGTGTGAGGTGGATGAGGCTGACATGTCTCCATGTCTCCGTTGTGTCTCAGGTGGTGGACGGAGACATTGTCTCGCTGGCGTGTGCGGTGGATGAGGCTGACATGTCTCCGTTGTGTCTCAGGTGGTGGACGGAGACATTGTCTCGCTGGCGTGTGAGGTGGGTGAGGCTGACATGTCTCCGTTGTGTCTCAGGTGGTGGACGGAGACATTGTCTCGCTGGCGTGTGAGGTGGATGAGGCTGACATGTCTCCATGTCTCCGTTGTGTCTCAGGTGGTGGACGGAGACATTGTATCGCTGGCGTGTGAGGTGGGTGAGGCTGACATGTCTCCGTTGTGTCTCAGGTGGTGGACGGAGACATTGTCTCGCTGGCGTGTGAGGTGGATGAGGCTGACATGTCTCCGTTGTGTCTCAGGTGGTGGACGGAGACATTGTCTCGCTGGCGTGTGAGGTGGAGGAGGCGCGACTTCGGCTGCAGCACCGCTGGGACGAGGTCAACACCCGTCTGCAGATGGAGCGGGACGTGTTCACTGCTCAGGTCAGATAATTGCTGTCCCTCTGCCTTCCATGTACCGTTCCCCAACCCCAACCCACCCACATTCACCCAGAACCACTCACAGAACCACTCGCCCAGAACCACTCACCCAGAACCACTCATAGAACCACTCATAGAACCACTCACAGAACCACTCACAGAACCACTCACAGAACCACTCACCCAGAACGACTCACAGAACCACTCACAGAACCACTCACAGAACCACTCACCCAGAACCACTCACCCAGAACGACTCACAGAACCACTCACAGAACCACTCACAGAACCACTCACAGAACCACTCACACAGAACGACTCACAGAACCACTCACCCAGAACGACTCACAGACACTCCTGTCGCCGGTCATGGCGTGCTGCGTCCGGTCGGGGTTTCCGGCTCAAGTTATCTCCTGCACTTAGCTGGCGAAACAAAGCTAATATGAAGTCGATTTGACTCGTTAAGAGCTTCCAGTCCTGCCTTCTAGAATACTTTGTTGCGGAAGATATGGACTATGGTTATAAAACCAGTAAGGCGCCGTAGTTGGCGATGAACGAGCGAGCGCGAAGGAAATGTATGGGGAATTTCAACTCGATCGGGCAAGTAGTTTCTGAGATACAAAAAAGGGTGCGCACATGCAGAGGCACCCACCTTTGACTTGTGGGAATGTGGGGGCTGAGAGGTCTCTAACCACACACCAAATTTGAACGCAATCGGCTCAGCCGTTCCTGAGATACAGGATAGGGGTGTGCACGTGCGCCCGTGCAGAGGCACCCACCCCTGACTTGTGGGAAACTGGCGGATGAGAGGTCCCTAACCACACACCATATTTGAACATAATCGGCTCAGCCGTTCCTGAGATATAGAATAGGGGTGTGCACGTGCGCACGTGCAGTCACCCCACTCCTGAGTTGTGTGAAAGTGGCGGCTGAGGGGTCCCTAACCACACACGAAATTTGCACATAATCTACCCAGCCGTTGCGGAGTTATTGTGAGAAAATACTTTTCAACACCCCTCACGCGGCACGCGCCACGCGCAGTGGTAGTCACCCTCATAAGTCGGCACTGGTCTCAAACAGGGTAAGTTAGATATGACTGCCCAGCAAAGAAGTCCGCTTGTCAATCGGACGTGCGGTTGCAGAGATATGAGCTTCTCTAAAGCGTCGCCACGGGCCGGGTCTGGCCGGGCCGGGCCGCTCATAAACATATTTTCCCCATATACCACGGAAGGACGAGCGAGCGCTTCGCGCTCGCTCGTAATAACATTAAAAAATAGCATCAATGCAGACAAATTGAAGAGGACGCAAGTATAATGGTTTCCTGAGAAAATTGCGGCTCTTTAACAGTTTGAGCCAAACACCAGCATGATGTAGCATTCATTACCGAGCGGGCGTGAATCAGCCGTGAGGTTTCTCGTCAACTTACTAGACAAACTTACATTTGACCCGACCCGGCCCGACCCGACCCGGCCCAGCCCGGCCCGGCCTGAACCGGCCGTACAGACGCTTTTCGGAAACTAATAACTTTGCAACCACTGCTCCGATTGAGTACGGCTTTTCATCATTGGATAGGACCATCAAATCAATTATTTTTTTGGTATGGTGCGTTCTGGTAGGGGTGATACCACAGTGCGTGGCACACGCAAACGTCGAAATGAATCAAAATCATTATTGATTAAAAAAAATGGCTGTATTGATCTAAGTATTAATGTATACGATGAAGCATGCAGCGCTCAGGACGTGCCCCCTCTTGGCGGACTCGAGTCAGGAGATCATGAACATATAGGTCAGTAAAACGCCTTTTTGGGCAATGATCTAGCGGGCGCGCTCTGGTAAAGCTAAAACAGGTTTGAAATATGAAACGGTACGGGAGGACACGTGGTTTTAACACATAGTCCTTTTAGTCTTTTTAGTCCTCCATACAAATTGCCAGGCCTCCATGCATGCCAACATAGAATTTAAGTTTTATTAAATTGTTCATGATCTCCTTTCTCGAATCCGCCAAAAGGGAGTACGTCCTGAACGCTGCATGCTTCAGCGTATACAAAAATAATGCTCAGATGAATAATGCCATTTTTGATCAAGAATGATTTTGATTCATTTCGACGCTCGCATGTGCCAACTGCCACGCGCTGTGGTACCACCCCTATCAGAACGCACCATACCAAAATCAAAATTGATTTGATGGTCCTATCCAATGGTGAAAACCCGATCTCAATTAGAGCAGTGGTTGCAAAGTTATTAGCTTCCGAAACGCGTCTGTACGGCCGGTTCGGGCCGGGTCGAATGTAAATTTGTCTGGTAAGTTGACGAGAAACCTCACGGGCGCTTCGCGCCCGCTCGGTAACAACTTAATTTTAATGTTGGCATGCATGGAGGTCTGGCAATTTGTATGGAGGACTAAAACGACTAAAAGGACTGTGTTACTACCACGTGTGCTCCCGTACCGTTTCATATTTGATGATAACGGATAAGGTGATAACGGATAAGGTGTACAGAGCAATGACCAGCGGAGACATATCCATTCTTGTGCTGCTCGACCTCTCAAAATGTTTCGATGTTATCTGTCACGAAAAATTATTAGAAAAGCCAAATCTTTACAACATTCACACTCGATGGATTCGGCATGACCTATACGGAGCCTCGCAGCAGGTGAAAATTCGCAATACCGACGGGTCATGCACTTTCTCAAAATCACTACCTATCACTTCCGGTATTTATCAAGGTGGATCTTTCAGCTGTCTATTGTTCGCTATATTCGCCAACGACATGTGTTTGCATGTACCTGAAGTCACTGTTGTACAATTTACCGATGATACACAGCAACTAGTATCCGGCAAAAAGGCGATCCTGAGTAGTTTAGTCTCGACGATGGAGCATGCACTATCAACACTGTACGTATGGTTCTGCGCCAACAACATGAAGGTGAACGCTTCTAAGAGCCAACTGATAGTGTTCGGCACACGACAGATGTTGAAGGACATGTCACCAATTAGTGTCGGGTTTGCCGGCACCACGGTGGACGAGTCCACTACAGTGAAACACCTTGGTATCGTCATGGACAAACACCTGATATATCGCAACCATGTGAGCCATGTCGTCTCGAAATGTACCGGAACCCTGTTAGCCCTAAACCATGCGAGGCATGTGTTGCCCACTTCCGCTGTGAAACCGATCGTAACCTGGCTGGTCGTATCCACGGTGCGCTATTGCCTGTCAATCTACAGCACCTGCGGAGCCACTGAGCAGCGCCGATTACAGAAGGGGCTCAATTTCTGTGCTCGTGTGATTAGTGGCCGAAACAAGCGAGATCACATATTCGACGTTTTACGCAATTTGAAGTGGATGACTGCAGACAGCCTGACATTGTACCATAGGATATGTAACGTGAGGCGGATTGTGGAGTCTGGGCATCCGAATGATATAGCCCGTACGTTGGTCATCGCGACAGACCATGGCCATGACACGCGAAACGCTCATCGATTAAGACTACCGAGGATACGTACCGAGGCGGGTAGGAGGTAGCTGGTTTACAGTGGTGTCGAAGTTTACAACCAGTTTTGTGAACCTACAACGGCGGCGCACCATTTCAACCAGCGCTTAGAACATACTTACTCCGAAACCAGTCGACTTGATTGTACGCTGCCCTATATGACAATTATTGCATGGAATGTGTGAAGAATTGCGTGCCTGTATGTATTCCTATTGACTATGCTTATATAATATGACATGATGTTGATGAAAAGCCGCGAAAGCGGATTAACGTGAATACACGAACTAGGAGAAGCAGCGCACGCACCGCCTCAAGTTCGCCAGATACCACAACAATTGGACCGAAAACGACTGGAATCGCGTAATGTGGTCCGATGAGTCCCCATTTGAACTTTTACATCCCCTCCCCCCCCCCTAATCGACGAAACGACCGTGTGTGGGTGTCAGACGGTGCCGACGTTTTCGCGGTTGAAACGGTCAAGCACCCACAAAAAGTGCAAGTGTGGGGAATGATGAGCCATTGTGCTCTTTCTGAGCTGTACGTGGTTCCCTAAAACAAAAATGGAGAATACTACCGCGAGAAAATTCTGGCGAAAGAAGGACTTGATGCCTTGAACCGGACGGCCACAGACGGGTCGATTTTGGAGAGAAAGTTGGTGGAAGATCAGGATCGGGCCATCTTCGTGCAGGACAGTGCGCCCCCTGACACGGCCCAAGCAACTCAACA
Source organism: Chirona hameri (assembly GCA_036785665.1). Taxonomy (NCBI): domain Eukaryota; kingdom Metazoa; phylum Arthropoda; class Thecostraca; order Balanomorpha; family Balanidae; genus Chirona; species Chirona hameri. The sequence continues at coordinate 82,964 of JAXIVJ010000347.1, read as the reverse complement.
GTGGTGTAGACATAATTTTTATGGATTTGGGGAGAAAGGCATATAGTCTGAAAATAGTCCGGACTTGAATCCAATTGAAAATATCTGGAGCATCATGCAACAAAAGATTGATCAAGAGAAACCTGCCACCAGCATCAGTGGACTTGTCCCACAGCTCGTCACGGTGAGACGGCGCCGACCGGCGTGTCCGTGGCTGCGCGACAATCCCGAGCTGACGTCGGCGATGGAGGACCGCGACGAGGCCCGGCGAACCTGGGAGCGCACCAGAACCCCAGAAAGTCGCTGTGAATAATACCAGCGGCGGCGCAACACTGTGAAGAGCCAGCTCACTCGTGCTCGTCGCGACTTCCTGTGTGCCTCTCTTTTATCTGACAGACAATCTTTTTGGAGTCGTCTGAAAAGTTTTGCTGTCCAACCATCACGGGGCCCCGCTTTGGGTGACGAGGACGTCAGTGACCGGGCTGACGCATTCAATGAGCATTTTGCGTCCGTGGGGTCACGCATCGCCGCGGAGGTGGGGCGCACCACCGTTTCGGGCTCGCACGGACCGAGGCCTCCCCGTGTGTGCTCATCAGCCCTCGCACTACGCCCTGTAACCCTGCCAGAACTCTCGAAGGCCATTAAACGCATGAGCTCGTCAAGGGCAGTCGGTACCAATGGCGTCCCTCTCCATGCAGTGAAAAGGTGTTTTGCTGTTATTGGGCCTCACCTTCTTAATATCGTCAACAAATCTGTAACCACATGCACGTTTCCTAATGCCTGGAAAATAGCTCGCGTTGTACCTATTCACAAGTCTGGAGACCGATCCGATTTGAATAACTTCCGGCCTATCTCTATCCTGTCTGTTTTGTCAAAAATCACGGAAAAGGCTGTCTGCATGCAACTCACGTCATATCTACAGGAAAACCATATACTGTCTCAATTTCAATATGCTTACCGACCCCGTCATTCCGCGGAGGACGCCCTGATCGACGCTGTGGAGTGGATCTCAAAGATTATCGACGCAGGTGAAATAGCGTCGCTGACGACGCTCGACCTAAGTAAAGCTTTTGACAGCGTCGATCATGGCGTCCTCCTGGACAAGCTAGAATGGTACGGAGTGTGCTCGGACTGGTTCCGCAGCTATCTGCGAGACCGGAAACAGATGGTAGCGGGCGGATCAGACCTAATTCTCCCATTGACCCACGGCGTCGCCCAGGGCTCCATAGTCGGACCCATCCTCTTCCTTATCTTCATCAACGACATGTCCGCATTCCTTCCCCATGGCCGACTCCTGTCCTATGCCGATGACACTCAACTCCTGTACCACTCCCCTCTCGATGTCATCAACTAATCACACCTGAAGGCCCGCGTCGAGGAGTCCATCAAACACCTTCAAGATTGGTTTCTGTCCAACTGTCTCAAAATGAACCCTGACAAAACCCATTTCATCATCTTTGGTACAAAATCTTCCATAAAAAAGACATCGAGCTTCCACATCACCTTATCACGCTCACGCATCCCGCCATGTTCCACCGTGAAGGTCCTGGGCATCGTCCTGGACCAAGGTCTGACCTGGGAGCCACATATATCGACGGTGGTTCGCAGATGCAACGCTATCCTTATATCCCTCTACAAAATTCGCCACTATTTCACACCCAAAGCCCTTGAGCTCCTGGTACAGGCTCACGTTTTCCCCCACATTTTGTACTGTCTCTCCGTTTGGGGCGGGGCCGCCCAATGCCATCTGTCACGGATTCAGAAAACTATCAACTTTGCGGCGAGACTTGTCTCTGGGATGCGGCGCAGTGAGCACATCTCACCTGTCCTCATCTCGTTAGGGTGGCTGAGTGCGAGGGAGATGGTGCATCATCGAGACTGCCTCAAAGCGTTTAGTGTGCTTCATGACCACAACTGCCCGCCAGCCCTGAGAGCTCTTTTTGTCAAACGATCCCAGGTATCCCAGAGGGAAACGAGAGCTGTACCGCGGGAGAGCTGCAGCTGGAAAGATTTCGCCTGTCAGCCACGCAGAGAAGCTTCACATATAGGGCCGCGCGTGCGTGGAATTCCCTCCCGGCTAACATTACCGAGGTGCGGAATCGCGAGTCGTTCCTGCGTGCCATGTGTCAGCCAACATGAATTACAATCGGATGTCTGTGTTGTTTTTCACATGCATCGTGACCGTGACCGTTCCCATAGTGTATGAGTAAATGTCTGTCACCCTTACCTACAATGTACAGGGTTCATAATACCCACTACGTGGACAAATCCTTAATAAACGAAACGAAACGAAACAGCCGAAGCGGGCGTGGGCTAACATTTTCCCGGATGTGCTGGCGAATCTAGCTGCCGATATGCCAAACCGAATGATCATTGCATTGCTGCTAAAGGTGGCTATGTTGGTAACTAAATACAAACAGTATCATTGTCTTCTCCTTTGTTTTAGACGTCAAAGAGCAATGTTCGGGTAATTCTGGGACACCCTGTACCTACCTGACTTCTGTATTACCAGTAAACCGCATTTTTGGGCGATGACCGGGCGAGCGCGCTCTGGTAAAGCTAAAACAGGTTTGAAATATGAAACGGTAAGGGAGCTCACGTGGTAGTAACACATTGTCATGTTAGTCCTCCAGAAACATTGCCAGGCCTCAATGCATGCCAACATGAAAATTAAGTTGTATTAAATTGTGCATGATCTCCTTTCTGAAATCCGCCAAAAGGGAGTACGTCCTGAGCGCTGCATGCTTCAGCGTTATACATTAATGCTTAAAATAATACAGCCATTTTTGATTGATAGTCATTTTTGCAAGTTTTTTTCAAGGCCATAGCTGATGGTTTTTTGTTCATTTCGACGTTCGCGTGTGCCAACTACCACGCGCTGTGGTACCACCTCTATCAGAACGCACCATACCAAAAACAAAATTGATTTGATGGAGGAGCAGTGGTTGCAAAGTTATTAGCTTCCGGAAAGCGTCTGTATGGCCGAGTCGGGCTGGGTCGAATGTAAATTTGTCTAGTAAGTTGACGAGAAACCTCACGGGCGCTTCGCGCCCGCTCGGTAATGATACAGCCATTTGTCATCAAGAATCATTTTTGCAAGGTTTTTTGTTCATTTCGACGTTCGCGTGTGCCAACTGCCACGCGCTGTGGTACCACCTCTATCAGAACGCACCATACCAAAATCAAAATTGATTTGATGGTCCTATCCAATGGAGAAAAGCCGATCTCATTCGGAGCAGTGGTTGCAAAGTTATTAGCTTCCGAAAAGCGTCTGTATGGCCGGATCAAATGTAAATTTGTCTAGTAAGTTGACGAGAAACCTCACGGGCGCTTCGCGCCCGTGAGGTTTCTCGTCAACTTACTAGACAAATTTACATTCGACCCGGCCCGACTCGGCCATACAGACGCTTTTCGGAAGCTAATGTTGTTGTATGGCGCCATTAGTGTCATCTGACGCATGTTGTTATCCCCGTACAGGTGTCTGACCTGCAGCAGTTGAGGGCCGACCTGAACCGTTTCACCATCGCCATCAAGCAGCAGACGTGCGGCGACCGGCCGGCCTCGTGTGACGCGCTCACCAACTCTCACAGCATGATCGGGACCACGTGTAAAAAGCAGAGGCAGGCGAGCAGAGAGAGGCAAGCCACCAACACACGGCCAGCGGGGGCCGACTGGGGGTATTCATTGCATTTGCATTGACTTAGCATGCAGCGAAATAATTTTCGCCGATGATGCTAAAATATACGTCAGTATGCATAGCTACACGTCACCTAACCAACGTTGCAATGCAGCTTATGCCCCAGTTGATATTGATACTTGGCATTGCACCTCCACGAAATCGCGAAACACACATCACTCTAGGCGGAGTATTGATACGACTAGACCCCAGAACTTCATTTATTAACTTAACTCCGATGATTGATCAAGTTAGCTAACCTATTACAACTTCCCATTATAATTCGACGTTGACTGTACTTCGCCTAATGCCTCATTCGGATGTCATTGGCCGGTTCCACGAATGAAACGCCGGGCGAATCACGGTTGACTGGTAGGCACGCCACCTGCCATTGCCGCTTCTATCGCCGGGGGCAGGTGGGTCGTTCGTTAGATCTGTCAATATCCTGCCCCACCTGGCCTCGGAGTGACTCAGGCTGGGCAGGCAGGCAGGTGTCCTTTGCAGAACATTCCAGTGTTCCTCTGTCTTACTGGAAAGGCATCCTTTACTGCAGCTAGGGTAACCCGTCCCCCTCCCCCGCTTCCCAGTCCAGGGTGACCCGTCCCCCCGTCCCCGCTTCCCAGTCCAGGGTGACCCCCCCCCCCGCTTCCCAGTCCAGGGTGACCCGTCCCCCCGCTTCCCAATCCAGGGTGACTCGTCCCCCCGCTTCCCAGTCCAGGGTAACCCGTCCCCCGCTTCCCAGTCCAGGGTGACCCGTCCCCCCCGCTTCCCAGTCCAGGGTGACCCGTCCCCTCCCCCCCCCGCTTCACAGTCCAGGGTGCCCGTCCCCCCCCCCGCTACCCAGTCCAGAGTGACCCGTCTCCCCTCCGCTTCCCAGTCCAGGGTGTCCTGCCCCCCCCCCCCGCTTCCCAGTCCAGGGTAATCCGTCCCCCCGCTTCCCAGTCCAGGGTGACCCGCCCCCCCCCCGCTTCCCAGTCCAGGGTGACCCGTCCCCCCACCCCCTGCTTCCCAGTCCAGGGTGACCCGTCCCCCCGCTTCCCAGTCCAGGGTGACCCCCCCCCCCCCCGCTTCCCAGTCCAGGGTAACCCGTCCCCCCCCCCCGCTTCCCCGTCCAGGGTGACCCGTCCCCCGCTTCCCAGTCCAGGGTGACCCGTCCCCCCCCCGCTTCCCAGTCCAGGGTGACTCGTCCCCCCCCCCTTCCCAGTACAGGGTGACCCGTCCCCCCTGCTTCCCAGTCCAGGGTGACCCGTCCCCCCCCCCCCCAGCTTCCCAGTCCAGGGTGACCCGTCCCCCCCCCCCCCCAGCTTCCCAGTCCAGGGTGACCCGTCCCACCCCCCCCCCCCCCCGTCCCACCCCCCGCTTCCCAGTTCAGGGTGACCCGTCCCCCCCGCTTCCCAGTCCAGGGTGACCCGTCCCCCCCCCCCCCTCCGCTTCCCAGTCCAGGGTGACCCGTCCCCACCCCGCTTCCCAGTCCAGGGTGACCCGTCCCCGTCCCCCCGCTTCCCAGTCCAGGGTGTCCCGTCCCCCCCCCCCCGCTTCCCAGTCCAGGGTGACCCCCCCCCCAGTTTCCCAGTCCAGGGTGACCCGTCCCCACCCCCCGCTTCCCAGGCCAGGGTGTCCCGCCCCCCCCCCCCCGCTTCCCAGTACAGGGTGACCCGTCCCCCCCGCTTTCCAGTTCAGGGTGACCCGTCCCCCCCCCCCCGCTTCTCAGTCCAGGGTGACTCGTCCCCCCCGCTTCTCAGTCCAGGGTGACCCGTCCCCCCCCCCCCGCTTCCCAGTCCAGGGTGGCCCGCCCCCCCTCCCCCGCTTCCCAGTCCAGGGTGACCCGTCCCCCCCCCCCCGCTTCTCAGTCCAGGGTAACCCGTCCCCCCGCTTCCCAGTCCAGGGTGACCCGTCCCCCGCTTCCCAGTCCAGGGTGACCCCCCCCCCCCCCCTCCGCTTCCCAGTCCAGGGTAACCCGTCCCACCGCTTCCCAGTCCAGGGTAACCCGTCTCCCCGCTTCCCAGTCCAGGGTGACCCCCCCCCCCCCGCTTCCCAGTCCAGGGTAACCCGTCCCCCCGCTTCCCAGTCCAGGGTGACCCGTCTCCCCGCTTCCCAGTCCAGGGTGACCCGTCCCCCCCCCCCCCCGCTTCCCAGTCCAGGGTAACCCGTCCCCCCGCTTCCCAGTCCAGGGTGACCCGTCTCCCCGCTTCCCAGTCCAGGGTGACCCGCCGCCCCCCCCCCCCGCTTCCCAGTCCAGGGTAACCCGTCCCCCCGCTTCCCAGTCCAGGGTGACCCGTCCCTCCGCTTCCCAGTCCAGGGTGACCCGTCCCTCCCCGTGCCTATCATTCCAGACTGACCGTCCCTCCCCGTGTCTATCATTCCAGACTGACCGTCCCTCCCCGTGTCTATCATTCCAGACTGACCGTCCCTCCCCGTGTCTCGCCCAGGCCAGAGGTGCCGCCGAGGGTCGACTCCCTGCCCGGCCAGCCGACGCCGCCCAGCATGCGGACCGCGGACGAGGCGCCGCCACCGTCGGCCGGCGGCGGCGGCGACGGCGGCGGCGCCTCCAAGAGTGGCGCGCCGCACGAGCTGCTCTGGCAAGGTGGGCGAGGTGTCGATGTGTGACCCGCGGGGTGTATGGCCGGCGCCCGGGCTGCGACCCGCCCGCCGCCCGCCCCCGACCCCGCCCCCGCCCCCGCCGCCCCGGCCGCCTGGACGCTGTCCCCCTGCTGCGCCTCCCGGCGCCGGGTTGGCGACTCAGACGATCGCTGACCGGGGCTGGCCCCGGCTCCGGCCCCGGCCCCGGCCCCGGCTCCGGCTCCGGCTCCGGCTCCGGCTCCGGCTCCGGCTCCGGCCCGGCCCCGGCCCCGGCCCCGGCCCCGGCCCCGGCCCCGACCCCGGCTCCGCTCCCCGGTGTTAGAGGCAGAAGCATGCGTGGTCGGTGCTCGTAGTGGGGTGGTGGTCCGTCCGAGCGGGCGGCGATGGTGCGGCGGTGCGGCGGAGAGCGCAGCGCACCGAGACGGAGGAACCAACACAATTTACAAGCATCGTTTACAACTTTGGTGTTTTGTCGGTGTTGCGTGCTGCTTTTGATGATTGCTTGCTGCTCGATAATAAAGTGCTTGCCTTACGTGGTGTAATCTTTGTAGCATGACCAGGCCGAGATACACGTTAGAGCACGTTCAACTAGTGCTGCAAATGAATCGCCGATCCTCTTAGTAAACAAGTAAATGCTTTGTTTGGTCCTAAATAACTAAGAATACAGCCTAACACCAAATAATGCATCGCTATTTTGTAGGAATGCATGCCAAAATATTTGTTCTAATAAATTTAGTTCAAATGTTTTGAATGGATGGATTCCCGAGGTGAGGCCCCGCGTTAAGCATAGCTTGTTGCGTTTGTGTTGGTCCAGCGCTCTCCCAACTGAACTACAGGTACACGGGCGGACTAATGACGGTAACCTTGTTCTAATTTGTCGAGCTGTTCAATGGAGCGGTTGAAGTTTGGTTGGCAAGTTTGTCAGTATAATTACATGAGATAACAATCGAGTTGCAGTATAATCTAACATCAATTTGAAGAGGTCTACACGACATTGCTTAACGGCCTTGATGGAAAACATGTTTACCGTAGCATGGCCGTACAACACTGAAACATTTAGCCGGTATCCGAAACACAACAGTCAAATCGTGATAGAGTTGCCATACATGAAATGTATACGCTATCTCGCATTTAACTTTAGCGCACTCTGCGAATGCAAAAGCTAACATTGCCGCATTGTGTCACATATCGTCCGCTACTTAGCAGCTATAGCAGACGTGTCTCTCTGTCGGCAGCGGGCGGAGACGCTAGTCGCCCTGCCGGCCGTGGTGCGGCGCCACCGGCGAGCGAGGCGCAGCGCGGCGTCATGTCACAGCTACGGGAGGTGGTACGACGCGGCCGAGAGCGCAGCGAGGAGCGCTGGCGCGAGCCGCCGCCCGGCGACTGGCGCGACCACTCTGAGGAGCGCTGGCGCAGCGACGACGAAGGTCTGATGGACCGGGAGCGCCGGCTCACGCCCAAACTGACCTGGTCCAGTCGCGGCGACGGCCCGCCGCTGGCCGCCAGCACACACGAGCAGACCGGCTGGCGGGCCAGTGCCAGCTGGCCGCGCCGCAAGGCGCCTGTCCTGACGCCCATCTCTTCCCGCGAGGTGAACACGGACTACAGCGCCGGCTCGATGACCTCGATCGACTCGCACCCGTCCGAGGGCGCCTCTCAGCCATCCGGCTTCACCAGCATCGACTCGGCGCTCGACCGCACCGTCGAGCGCGTCATAACTGGTATCGAGAAGTCTGCCGCGCGGGCTCGCGGCCGTGCGCCGCGTCGCGCCGTCGGTGACCAGGTCTGCAAGTTCGGCCGCTTCAGCGTGGCCAAGGTGTCGCGCGACACGAGCGGCCAAGACACGGCAGTCAAGATATCAGGTGGGGTGAGCGAGGTGCGCTGCGGCGCCGCAGGAGCACCGAGCGCCGAGCGACGTATGTTCCGCCGCGGACGACCCAAACCTCGCTCCCGAGACGACCCCAACTCCTCTCCAACCGACGACGAGCGGCGCCACGCCTACTCCGACTCGGAGTCGAAGGCGCCGGCCCGGCGCGCGCGCCGCGGTCCGGCCGTGCGCCGCCAAAAGTCGGCCGACAGCTGCGACGGCCGCAGCCGGGTCCTGCTGGCCGCTGACGGCCCGGTGCGCCGCGCCGACAGCTTCGAGGGGCACGAGCAGACGGTGCAGACGATCGTGGCTGCCGTACAGGAGTCGCGTACCTCGCGACGCCGCGACAAGTGATGGTTCTGCGCCGAGTTCGTGCTGTCGGGCCCGCGAGCCGACCGGCCGGCGGTCGCCGCACGCGACGGTGGCGACACTCGGCGGCAGGAGACGGAATGACGCCCGACGTCAGCGACACTACGTAGAGATTCTTCTAGTACAATCGACGCCGCGTGGTGCAGCCTCAGCCATCTGGCAGGCGGCGCTTAGCGGCGGCCGTATGTCCACTTCTACAGGGTATCTGTTCAGCTGCTGTGCTGTGCCAACTGGAGCTTGTGTGCGCTCCTGTCACTCTCTCCGCTGCCAGCCCGCTGTGAGCTGGCTCCTGCCTATGACTTTGTGTGTGGTTAGAATGCAGCGGAGAATGCTGTAGATGGGTCGTTTGTTCTCTGTGGGTGTGAGGTGTTGCCGTCAGAGGCTGGCTGGTAGGGTAGATCTCGGCGTAGTTGGGGCGGCCAGCTGACTCCGTTAGCGTGGTGTCTGGGCTGGTTGATTTGGGCGGACGCATCAGTCGTGTGTCAGCCTCGCCAATACTATCACGGCAAGTATCAGCCAAGTGAGGAATGATCAAGGTAGTTTATTCAATTAGCTGGGGTTTTCGGGACCTTCACATGTGTAGACAGAGCTGCCATGTAAGGAGCAGAGCCAGAATCGTGTTACTCTCAGCCCATTTCGCTCTACATTTGTGTGCGTTTGCCGGGACTCGCCAGCAGTTCGGGCGTTGGTTTTGGTACACCCGAATGTCTGCATCTTCTTGCCACGTCCTCATCTCATGCCGCTTCCCTGTTCAACATGCACAATAGCGTGCCAAGTGTTCGTTGCTAACGCTCATCGCTTCTCTTGCCGAAGTTCTCACTCAAATGCGAACGAGTCATCTAAATTCACTGCCACAGGCCTGTGTCCTTCCGCTAAAGGGCTTTCGCAGGTCTAATTGATGTTTGGAACGTCAAACGCAATTATTCACCTAGAACTAGTCGTACCTTCTATCAACCATTTGTTTTGTAGTTTCAGCCCCAAAACTACAAAACAAATGGTCACAAATGGTTCGTCACAAACATGTTTTCGAGTGGACTTTGAGCGAACGATGACAGTTACGTCCGTCACGGTGGTAGGGTGGTTTGGCCCCGGTTGTAGGGTGGTTTGGCCCCGGTAGTAGGGTTGTCACGGTAGTAGGGTGGTTTGGCCCCGCTTGCTGCCGTGCTATGACATTTGGCGCTTACGTGTCACCCACTTGCTCCCGTGGCGAGAATGCGAACTCTGGTGGGGGGCCTACCGATCGATCCAAGAAATCGACATGGTTAGAAGGCGTTTTAAAGTTAATGTTTCGAGCTCAAACAATCTCCGCGGCGTTCGTAGTCGAAGTAGCATTTGGTGAAGCTGTTTTCATATGTTCCGTGGCTGAATGGATCACTCCGACCCAGTCGTTGGCGTTTCCGACCCTGTCGTTCCTGGCGAGTGGACGTTTTGAGTGGGCGGTTTGCAGCTGTAGCGTTAGTGGCTTTTCATAGCAACGAGTGGTCCCATGACTGACTGCGCTGCCCGATGTTTGGATTTTGCAAGCTTTGCTGATTTGTCTGTTGATGATTCCTGAGTAGAGGTGCTGAAAATCCGAGATCTTCGGTCACAGCCCAGTCACGGTCACGACATGAGCTGGCAAGTCACGGCTTTAGTCACGGCGCTGCAACGCTAACCCTATGACGCTGGCCTGGCCAGTCACAGCTTCAGTCACGGCCGTGACCAGGTCTGGTCCCAGCGCTGGCACGGTGGGACCAGAATTCTGCAACTCTATTCCCGAGTGTCTGGAGCTGAGTAATGTCTGCCTCCTCCTCCTCCTCCTCCTCCTCCTCCTCCTCCTCCTCCTCCTCCTCCTCCTCCTCCTCCTCCTCCTCCTCCTCCTCCTCCTCCTCCTCCTCCTCCTCCTCCTCCTCCTCCTCCTCCTCCTCCTCCTCCTCCTCCTCCTCCTCCTCCTCCTCCTCCTCCTCCTCCTCCTCCTCCTCCTCCTCCTCCTCCTCCTCCTCCTCCTCCTCCTCCTCCTCCTCCTCCTCCTCCTCCTCCTCCTCCTCCTCCTCCTCCTCCTCCTCCTCCTCCTCCTCCTCCTCCTCCTCCTCCTCCTCCTCCTCCTCCTCCTCCTCCTCCTCCTCCTCCTCCTCCTCCTCCTCCTCCTCCTCCTCCTCCTCCTCCTCCTCCTCCTCCTCCTCCTCCTCCTCCTCCTCCTCCTCCTCCTCCTCCTCCTCCTCCTCCTCCTCCTCCTCCTCCTCCTCCTCCTCCTCCTCCTCCTCCTCCTCCTCCTCCTTCCCCTTCCCCTTCCCCTTCCCCTTCCCCTTCCCCGTGAGCTTTAACATAGCTAGTGTACGCTCAGTAGATGCCGTATTGGTGGTAGAGCTGCTCATTAGACGGCTAATAGTGACATAGATACACTAGGTGACGGAACCAGGGAAGCTTTCTGCTACACTTGTTTGTAAAACATCCTAAATCGGACGACGATCATAAGATGCCTGTGTTCGGACGTTATACTGTTCAGCATATCGTTTCTGCAAAGGTCTGATGTATCCAGACTGGTTATTGATTCGACACTGATTGAATCGATTGGAATCGTTCAATCAAAATTCCTTGAATCAAAAGATAATTGATTCACCACCAGATCTTTTGATTCATGAATCGTGATTGAATCAAAACCCGCATCAAATCAAGTCTGATTGAATCCAAAGATTTAACGAGTCTTAACTGTTTAAGTACACTGGTAAATTGTGCAAATATATGCAGTCCCAGTGGCTACATTCATTTATACTGAAATGGTATTGCTGTAACAATGCTTTAGTGATCATATACATGTATATTTCCATTTGTATTTATTTGACATACATTCATCACATGTTGAAGCAAACGTGAATCGATTGAAATATTTCTTTTGATTCTTTGAATCGGAAAGAATCAATTCTCAAAATTGTATCCGTGAATCGAACGGTGATTGAATCATTAAGATTCCAAAATGAATCATGATTGAATCGTTCCAAAAAAGTTGAATCAATAACCAGTCTGGATGTATCAATAATTCTATTGATGAAGCGAGCTCCGTCATCGCATTTATTCGCATTTATTTCACACAACCTGTAACTCTGCCTCAAGCGAAGCCTGTTATCTATATGTATGTATTATGTTAGGCTGTTTCCGTGTATGACAGTGAATCGGTCCCATTCTTCCTACCCAACCAATTCTGCTGCCTGCTTCGTAAGCGGGAAAGTGATCATTCATTTTACTAACGTTATCGAATGTCCACAGTGTCGGAACTAATTCGTGTTTTGAACTGAATCTGCGTTTGTCGTTAAATGTTTCGGCTTCCATGAAAATAAAGCGCCAATTCGAAACCATCTGTTAGAATAAAGGAAGTGAGTAATGGATGTGGGCGTGTGGGCGTGCGTGCGTGCGTGCGTGCGTGCGTGCGTGCGTGCGTGCGTGCGTGCGTGCGTGCGTGCGTGCGTGCGTGCGTGCGTGCGTGCGTGCGTGTGTGTGTGTGTGTGTGTGTGTGTGTGTGTGTGTGTGTGTGTGTGTGTGTGTGTGTGTGTGTGTGTGTGTGTGTGTGTGTGTGTGTGTGTCGTCGGACTTGTTGAATAACTTAGAAAATCTTGTTGAATATCTAAGTAACTAATGTATTAACATCGAACTAAGACGTAGAGGAAGTGAGAAAGTATCGCGCGGGTGGACCCCAGGCCGGTCAGAACGGAAGAGGAAATTCCCCAGCCAGTGATGCGGCGGCATGGTGCGGGGTGTATGTGGGGAGGGGGAGAGGGGTGGCGGCCGGGGTCCGCGGCGGTCTCATACAGCCGGCGGTGGCAGTAGCGTGTCAGGTGTGACCGGTAGCGGGGGTGGCGGGGTGGCAGACTTTACCAGTGGCCGGTAGCGGGGGTGGCGGGGTGGCAGACTTTACCAGTGGCCGGTAGCGGGTGGCAGACTTTACCAGTGACCGGTAGCGGGGGTGGCGGGGTGGCAGACTTTACCAGTGGCCGGTAGCGGGGGTGGCGGGGTGGCAGACTTTACCAGTGGCCGGTAGCGGGAGTGGCGGGGTGGCAGACTTTACCAGTGGCCGTTAGCGGGGGGGGGGGGGGGGGTGGCGGGGTGGCAGACTTTACCAGTGGCCGGTAGCGGGGGTGGCGGGGTGGCAGACTTTACCAGTGGCCGGTAGCGGGGGTGGCGGGGTGGCAGACTTTACCAGTGACCGGTAGCGGGGGTGGCGAGGTGGCAGACTTTACCAGTGGCCGGTAGCGGGTGGCAGACTTTACCAGTGACCGGTAGCGGGGGTGGCGGGGTGGCAGACTTTACCAGTGACCGGTAGCGGGGGTGGCGGGGTGACAGACTTTACCAATGGCGATGGGATGGACTGAGTGAGGGGTGTTTAGAGGGGTGACTGCGATCAGCGATAAGAGGACGAAGTTACGACTGATCTCAGTGGAGACACGTCGTTCGTGGCCGGTAGCGGAGATGGCGGCTTGTGCAGTGGAGACACCACGTTCGTGGGAATCCGTGAAAAATGCAGACCTGGGCTCATTCAAGAAGGAGAACTGAAGGACAGTGAGAGGTCATCACCTGAGGTCATTGACGAATACACTCTCTAGGTCAATGCGTGTTGCGTAGTGTAAACTTGATCGTGAGTGACCGTGAAGATGGTGAGTTCTGAGTTGAGTTGAGAGAGAAGCTGACGGTGTTTGTGAGTTCTGAGTTGAGTGGATGGAAGAGATGACCATGTTTGTGACAATGGGCTGACAGTCGATAGACGCGGGCCGACTGCGGTTGATGAGGTCACGAGGGCCGGGCCGTTTCACCATATTGATCGTCTGCTGGACCGTGCTGCCGAGCGGGTGCCCGACTCACCAGGATGACCGGACGCCGCCTGCCACAGCCGGATGTCAGCTCCACCGCCAGCAGCCGGTAAGTTCACTTCTTCACAACTGTGTGCCGACAGCCGATTCTGCATATAACTGATCGCATTCGAAGATGTCGGCTGCATATAGATCGTCTATTTGTCGCGGGCAGGGGCGTCGCCGATAATTTTTGAGTGTGTGTGTGTGGGGGAGGGGGGGGGGAGTCTGCTGAAATGACGAACAAAATATACCCCCATTTTGTATGCGTGTATTTAAGCCTTTGCAGCATGTTTTATGTGGATTTTCATGTTATAGAAGGTACTTGTTAAATTAGCACCGCCAAGCGGCACGACATTTGACGGTATATGTCGGTGAGCGGCATATTTACGGGCTTTGATTGGGCTTGATTTACGGGTTTTACGGTGAGCGACAAATCTCGCCATTTATAGACCTCTGCCCAAGCGTGACGAGCGCCTAGTTAATATCCAATCATACATCGAACTGCATCTTAGCTACTGGCGTATTATTGTGACTTCATCGAAGTAACAGTATTTAAAAAGTACAATAGCATATAGCTTAGGTACTAGAGGTGCAGACAATCCTAAATATTTGGTCACAGCCTAGTCACGACCACGGAATGAGCTGGCAAGTCACAGTTTTAGTCACGGCGGTGTAATGCTAACCCTATGGCGCTGGCCTGGCCAGTCACGGCCGTCACCTGTTCTAGTCCCAGCGATGGGACGCTGGGACCATAATTTTGCATCTCTGGCATACGCATGCACTTCGCTTTCCCTTCCTTGTGCGTTATGAACCGATTTCAAACAATATTTCGTAAACATTGGTAAGATGTCTTTAAAGTCCGGCAAGTTGGTGATTGTCTGCCGCTTTCAGTCGTGTGAGAGGCTGGCATCATTCCATGTCTATTTATTCACCAGTCTCATAACTAATCTTGTATTTGTTTTAGCACTGTTTTGAGAACAATTGAAAACATTGCAATAACAATAATACATAACCTTATTCTCATAATGCCGAAAAATATTTTTAAAAGACAAAGTCAAATTAGGGAGCTTTCGGCTTGCGCCTTCATCAGCCATAAATATATTATTTTCAATTTTTGTCACCAGTTAGCAAAAAACATAAATATTCAAATATCCAGTAACCTGCATTCGGCACACATGCACTTCCAAGATGGTAGAAATTGAAGTAGGCTGCGCAGTATACATGTATACTATACTTCTATACCAGGGGCGTAGGGAGTATTTCGCCCGGGGGGGGGGGCTACATGGGATCAGAGGGGCCCTCGTAGCCAAGGGGGGCCCACATCATTAAAACAGTACAGTGCGTTGTATTTTGTAAAACAACGACAAATATGATTTCGACAACGAAAAACAAGTGCATTTTTTTCATAATTTGGGAGTGAAAAACACAAAATTTCGAAAATCCGAGATAGTCATTTTTAATATTTTGTCATTTACTTTTTTCAACTTTTTTACTTGCAATTTTCGTCAAAACTCGATTTTTTATGATTTTTCAAGCATATATTGTTTTTCCATCAAAAATTGCATGACATGACGTGATTAAAACGTCATTATCTCCCAAAGTAATCCACCATTTTCATTGCAATGTTGTGATAAGACGTAGACTTGATGCAGCATAAGGTACTGAAGGATTGACGTCGATATCTATAATTGTTTTCAAGTTATTGAGAAAATCCGGGAGGGGGGGGGGGGGCAGATTCTGCCATCTCCAGCAGGGCGCGGGTTAATGCAAATATTATCCTTAAAGGAAATAGTTCACCTTCAACATGGGTTTTGAACTGAAATAGCAGTTTTGTAGCCCGTGTTGAGAAATCCTTATCTGGAACTTTTCTTGCCTGAAAAGACTCTCCAGCCGAAGATATTTGACTTTTTGGCGAAGGAATACGGCGCATATATGATGTACCGTACCGTCTGAAAGTGCCAGCACTGCCATGGAGCATGCGCAGACCAATAACGCACACCATAAAATCAATAATTTACAACCTTTTGTCCTGAATTGGCGCGATGTAAGACCATTTTTAAACAGAAAAAAAAGAAACTGTATTAAAAAATATAATAAAATCGTGTTCTGAAAAAATTTCCGAAGGTGAACTATTTCCTTTAACCCTCGCCCTACGTGGGGCCCTGGCAGGCCC
>JAXIVJ010000347.1:0-62500 GCA_036785665.1 Chirona hameri | reverse complement strand
CCTCTAAATGCTGACAGAGGCCCTCTACAGATTGGCAGGGCGATCTACGGATCGGCAGGGCCCTCTAAAGACCGGCAGAGGGCCCTCTCCAGATCGGCAGGGACCCTCTACAGATTAGCAGGGCCTATAAAGGCCTGAAGAGGGCCCTCTACAACCGGAAGGGGCCATCTAAATGCCAACAGTGGGCTCTCTGCAGATCGACAGGCCCTCTGCATGCTGGAAGGGCCCTCTAAAGGCGTGCAGAGGGCCCTCTACAGATCGGCAGGACCCTATATAGGCCGACAGAGGGCCCTCTATATATTGGCTGGGGCACTCTGCAGATCCACAGGGCCCCTAAAGGCTGGAAGAGGGCCCTCTATAGGTCGGCAGGGCCCTCTAAATGCCGGAAGAGGCCCTCTACAGATTGGCAGCGCGATCTACAGATCGGCAGGGCCCTTTAAAGACCGGCAGAGGGCCCTCTCCAGATCGACAGGGACCCTCTACAGATTAGAAGGGCCCTATACAGGCCGGCATTGGGCCCTCTACAACCGGAAGGGGCCATCTAAATGCCTACAGGGGGCCTCTGCAGATCGGCAGGCCCTCTACATGCTGGAAGGGCCCTCTAAAGGCGGGCAGAGGGTCTTCTACAGATCGGCAGGGCCCTCTAAAGGCCAGCAGAGGGCCCTCTACAGATTGGCTGGGACACTCTGCAGATCGGCAGGGCCTCTAAAGCCTGGAAGAGGGCCCTCCACAGGTCGGCAGGACCCTCTAAATCCGACAGAGGCCCTCTACAGATTGGCAGGGCGATCTACGATCGGCAGGGCCTTCTAAAGACCGGCAGAGGGCCCCCTCCAGATCGGCAGGGACCCTCTCCAGATCGGCAGGGCCCTATAAAGGCCGGCAGAGGACCCTCTACAACCGGAAGGGGGCCTCTAAATGCCGACAGGGGCCCTCTGCAGATCGGTAGGGCCCTTTAAAAACTGGTAAAGGGCCCTATCCACACTGGCTGGGGCCCCTTTTACGTATTTACATATACATGCTTTTAACAGACAAGCAAGTGTTGTTATATATTCGTGTCAATATTTTTTATCTCTCGCTTCGTGGGCGTTCTTCTATGCGATGTAAGGCGTTTTGCGGGCGCCTGACACCATCAAAAACACTGGGGTCTTCGGCCCCAGGGGGGGGGGGAGGCATGGCCCCCTGGTCCCCCCCCCCCCCCCTTGCCTACGCCCTTCTGCTATACATATATACACATTTACGTCGAATACATATACACACAATGCCTACCTCACCTAAAGACGCGCCTCTAGGTATACATATACGTCCTACCGAATATATACAATAATTATCAAAACACCTTTTTTCCAATACAGATAAATGAATTTACCTTACCGAAACTCACACGTGCAGCAACCCCCCCCCCCCCCACCACCCACCCACTCCGCCGCCCCCCCCCCCCCCCCAAACTCCCTCAAATGGACATGAACCTCACCATCCCACGCATCCAGTGATCGACCCAAGAATACAAAATCGAAATTCTGATACAATAAATGCACATAAATCCACCGAACATGTGGTATGTGTATATATGCATAGAAGTATAGTATACATGTATATATGAGGTAGATAGGTATGTGTTATATTCGGAAGGACGTATATGTATATGTATAGCTAGAACCGCGTCTTTAGATGAGGTAGGCATTGTGTGTATATGTATTCGACGTAAATGTGTATATATGTATAGAAGGATAGTATACATTTATATATGAGGTAGATAGGTGTGTGGTATGCGGTACAGACTGGTTATTGATCCAACTTTTTTGGAACGATTCAATCATGATTCATTTTGGAATCTGAATGATTCAATCACCGTTCGGTTCAGGGATAAAATTTTGAGAATTGATTCGTTCCGATTCAAAGAATCAAAACAAATATCTTAATCGATTCACGTTTGATTCAACATTTAAATATATGTGATGAATTTATGCCAAATCAATACAAGTGGAAACATACATATATATGATCACTAAAACATTGTTACAGCAATACTATTTAAGTATAAATGCATGTAGCCACTGGGACTGCATATATTTGCACAAATTACCAGTGTACTTGAATTGTTAAGAATCGTTAAATCTTTTGATTCAATCAGCCTTGATTTGATGCGGGTTTTGATTCAATCACGATTCATGAATCAAAAGATCTGGTGGTGAATCAATTATCTTTTGATTCAAGGAATTTTGATTGATCGATTCCAATCGATTAAATCAGTATCGAATCAATAACCAGCCTGTGCGGTATATATGAGGTAGATAGGTATGTGTATGCGCGGTTTTATTTGTTGTATTTGTTTTATATACCCCGACTCGACCAATTGACTGGCATGTTGCTGTGCGCAGCCTACTTCAATGCCGACCATCTTGGAAGTGCATGTGTTCCGAATGCAAGTTACTGGATATTTTAATATTTATGTTTTTGCTAACTGGTGACAAAAATGGAAAATAATACATTTATGGCTGATGAAGGCGCAAGCCGAAAGCTCCCTAATTTGACTTTGTCTTTTTAAAATATTTTTCGGCATTATGAGAGTAGGGACATTTACTATTGTTATTGCAAAGTCTC
Organism: Chirona hameri; assembly: GCA_036785665.1. Lineage (NCBI taxonomy): Eukaryota > Metazoa > Arthropoda > Thecostraca > Balanomorpha > Balanidae > Chirona > Chirona hameri. The sequence goes on along the minus strand of JAXIVJ010000347.1, from coordinate 59,899 downwards.
ATAACTCCATAAATACCTGCCTGCTTTTTCCGACTGTTCCACAGCCGTTTGTGAGCAGCAGCGGCACGGTATCCGGGTCGAGTTACCCTGGTATCCGGTGCCGTTTGTGAGCAGCAGCGGCACGGTATCCGGGTCGAGTTACCCTGGTATCCGGTGCCGTTTGTGAGCAGCAGCGGCACGGTATCCGGGTCGAGTTACCCTGGCATCCGGTGCCGTTTGTGAGCAGCAGCGGCACGGTATCCGGGTCGAGTTACCCTGGCATCCGGTGCCGTTTGTGAGCAGCAGCGGCACGGTATCTGGGTCGAGTTACCCTGGTATCCGGTGCCGTTTGTATATGGATGAATGCAATCTATTTCCGGTGGTGTGCCGAAGCAGAGCCTCGGCTGTGTCAGTCAGCTGTGGCCGGTATCCTTCAATATACCCTGGCCGGTATTTCCGATCCGGCGGGCTGGCGGCGGCGGCAGACACATGGCAGGCCAAGGCAGTGAAACGCTCGCTCTTCCCGACCCCGCCGGCAGCCTGCGGCACACACCCACACCTCAGCTCCAGTCCTATACAAGGATCTCTCTCAATACTCGAGGGAGCAAAACAAAATACTCTCGGTCTCGTGTTAGTCACTAGTCCAGTAACATATTGGTCAGGCGGCAGGCCGTAATTTTACTGAACTGTATTTGGCCTCCTCCTGGCGCTGACAACGCTGATGCACGCGCGTTTTATTTTGCATGGATCCAAGCGCAGTGTATTAGGCCTAACTCGCGTATAAACAAAACAAAACTGGTTACTTAGTGACACCTCTGGAGCGTTTGGATGTGACTCCTGAAATTTTAGGAAATGCAAGGAACACACGGGGGAGTTAGAGACGTGCTAGCCGTCTCCGCAGTGTTTATCTCGTCGAGATGCGACTCCCCATATGCAACATGACCAACCTGGGTCACCAAATGACCTTGACCTGAGGTCATATTTTGAACTTGACCCGAACCGATCACCATAAGCATGGTTCGAATAGTATTGACGAGGCAAACACGACGGCGTTAAAATGATGCTTATCTTTATAAGGTAAACAATTATGCACGAACAACTTTTGGGAAGAAAATGACAACATGACCTTTGGTTACTTACCTCTGGAGCCTAAATAAACTATTGACCTTATATCAAAGTTGAGGACACCTAGGCAATTTTTTTCTCAAGAACTTTCGATTGCGTTTATCCGTTTGTTCCAAGCTATCATAGTTCACGAGATATTTGGGGTGTTTCTGGAACAAAGTCCTAAACTTGAAATTCGACCTTCGATGACCTCTGGTGACCTCAATATTGACCTGAGCGAAAATGTTACAAGCGTAGGAACAATGGAGCCGGGAGGCCATGGCCGCGCCACTTTTCGTTTTTTTTCTTCTAAAAATATTTGGCTAAATTATCCAGATATACCCCAAAAACTTTTTTTTCGAAAGCAATATATTTCGATAACATAGACACGCATTTTCAGTATAGATTGCGGAAGAGGCGCAAAGTTCGAAACCGTCGGCCGGTGACCGCGGGCGAGGTCGGGTCGTACACGCGCCGCTCCGCCACACCACGTGGCGTGGCAAGAGTGTGCGACAGATTTGAGCAGTGAAGCCGGTGACTTTTTGGGGACTTATTTAGTGAACAAGATGGCTGTGTAAGTCCCAGCTTTTGGTGCGTGGAGCCTGCAACTGCAACGGAGCCTCATTGACGCGCGTGTCATGTCTGATCATGCTGCGCCGCGGTATGCCGGTGCGGATGGAGACGGTGCCAGTGCAGTGATGGACCAGCAGATCAACGTTGAACTCGGTATCGGTGAACGCAATTCGGTCAGTGAACTGGTGAAAACCTGCAGTGATCCACCCAGTGAAGGACATAAGCGCGACCGCTCTGAATCCGGAGACTTAGCACCGGCCGGCAAGCGCGGCGCCAGGGAGTGCAGCGGTGAGCCTGGACGCAGCACATCATCAGCGTTGAAAGGCAGGAACTTTAAGGAGCACCTGGACGACGCAATCGAGGGACTGGAGAGCCGCATCACTCTGTCGATCTCCAAAGACCTCCACGAGTTCCGCGAGTCGCTCACAGCAGCGATCGACAAGCTGAACGACCGGGTGAAGGATTTAGAGCGACATGTGGAGGAGAGGGACGGCGTCATCGAGGAGCTGACAGACGAACTGCGAGAGTCAAGGTCGGAAGTTTCTGCTCTCCAGAGTCGCGTGGAAGAGGCCGAGATTAACTCGCGCCTACCGTGTCTTGTCCTGTCCGGCGCGGCCATGGCGTCCCGACGCGTGCCCCGCCTGGAGCCGCCTCTGCCCGCGCAGACAGCGCCTGCGGCGGCCGAATCTCGGCCGGCCGCGTCTGCTGTGCCGGCTGGCCCCGGTCAAGGCCAGACCGCCGTGACGTCACAGCCAGCTGATCGCCAGGTCGGCAGGGACGGGGCGAGTCCGGGCGTGTCAGCCCAGGCTGCTGGCGCTGACAGGCGTGATACCCGAGGCCCGGGTCGGCCGGCCGCGCGTGGCGGCGGCTGGGAGGAGCGTGAGGACGTGAACGCTCTGATCGTGAACACTCTTAACCAGTGCTTGTCGGGGCTGAACCTCTCAGCAGCTGATATAGATCGTGCGCATCGTCTGCCAGGCCCCAACAATCGTGTGATTGTTCGTTTCCTGCGTTCGGGGCAGGGCAGTATTCGCGAACAAGTGATGACGCGACGTCTTGAGCTGCGCGGCAGGGATCTCTTCGTGAACGAGTCGCTGACGAAGCTTCGGAGCCTGATCTTCCGGTCCCTTCTGGCCGCCAAGCGCGACAAGAAGTTATACACTGTGTATTCGCGCGGCGGTCAAGTCTACTTCAAGGAGAAGCAGCACGGTGTGGGGATGAGAGTTGACTCACTGCAGCGAGTGCGCCAGCTGGGGTACACCGTGAGCGAGCGCTGAGGTTTACCGAGTGCCACGTTCTCTGGGAGACTCGAGCGGTGACGGTCTCAGTGATGACCGACTCGGCATACCGTCACAGCTGCTTCTGGCCGAGGTGAGACTTGAGCTGAGCCAGTTTTTCTTCTATGGAGCACCGACTGCTTTCCGAGGTAAAGTTGCGAGCTTCATGACAACTGTGTTCTGAGTTTGAGTTATCGCGTTATCTTCAGTAACATATTGTTTACGTTTTGCTTTGCTAGTAACTGCTTGTGATGTCCTGGTGCAGCTAGAGTGCACTTACCATCGTCAGACTGTTGATTGTGTTATTTGCTGTGTTTGAGCCTATCACGATATTGAGTGATCACTGTTGATTGCACCCGCGTATAATTGTTTTGTTGAAGCTTGCAGATAGCATGTATATTATATATTGTCGTGGCTTGGCTCAGAAGGCGTCTTCGTCTTTAAGTTTAGAGGTCCCGTGATCTGGTGGTGTACACTTCCTGATACTACTTCCTGTTACACTAGATATAGATAGCGTTCGTTGCTTAGTCACTGTCGGCACGAGTATTGCGTAAGCTGTTCCGATTGTATTTTTCACTACGTTTCCGAAAATTAGCATTTATAGATGTTGCAGGCTCCGCGTACCTGTTTTTCTTTCTTTGCCATAACGTTTGGTTCGTCTTTTTTGTTTTACATAACTGCACAGACCCACTCACAGGTGCACCCTCTCGCACACGCACGGACATCTCTCGCACAACGCACGCACAGGAATATACGCAAGCACACATGTGCACGCGCACGCGCACAGGCACAAGCACACGCACACACGGCGTCAGGCACGAGCTCACAACATTCCTGCCTTCAATCTGCTTGTATACATGTTTTCCATTTCCAGGTGTGAACGAGGTTCACACAGTTTAGTTCGAAATGACTGAGTTAACATTAACATCAATGAACTGTAGAGGCCTGGGTGATTTAAAGAAGCGTAGAGACGTTTTGCATTTTATGAAAAACCAAAGCTATGATATTTTGTTTCTTCAAGATACCCATCTTACTAAAGAGTCGATTCCTTATTTTAACAGCTTGTGGAAAGGGAAAAGTTACCACTCATGCTACACGAGTCGCAGTCGAGGGGTATGCATCATGATTAAGAATAGCCTACAGCATGAACTCATTAAAGTTAAACACTCCGACTGCGGAAATTTCATTATCGTTGTATGCAAATTAGGCAAAGTTCGAAAATGGCGCATGTTGTTATGATGTGTGTTTCGGGGAACAATCTGGCACAGTGGTAAGACATTTGCTTTCTGTGCCAGGGACCGGGGTTCAAATCCCTCAGCGGGCCTCTGAAAAATTCGTCACTATCCCCATATCCCTCGGAACGGGGGAGGGTTCCAGTTAGGGCTTTGGTCGCAGGATAATATGGTGCTTGGTCCACTACATTGTGTGGTCCACTACATTGTGTGGTTCACTACATTGTGTGGTTCACTACATTGTGTGGTTCACTACATTGTGTGGTCCACTACATTGTGTGGTCCACTACATTGTGTGGTCCACTACATTGTGTGGTCCACTACATTGTGTGGTCCACTACATTGTGTGGTCCACTACATTGTGTGGTTCACTACATTGTGTGGTCCACTACATTGTGTGGTCCACTACATTGTGTGGTTCACTACATTGTGTGGTCCACTACATTGTGTGGTTCACTACATTGTGTGGTTCACTACATTGTGTGGTTCACTACATTGTGTGGTCCACTACATTGTGTGGTCCACTACATTGTGTGGTCCACTACATTGTGTGGTCCACTACATTGTGTGGTTCACTGCATTGTGTGGTTCACTACATTGTGTGGTTCACTACATTGTGTGGTCCACTACATTGTATGGTTCACTACATTGTGTGGTCCACTACATTGTGTGGTTCACTACATTGTGTGGTCCACTACATTGTGTGGTCCACTACATTGTGTGGTTCACTACATTGTGTGGTCCACTACATTGTGTGGTTCACTACATTGTGTGGTTCACTACATTGTGTGGTCCACTACATTGTGTGGTCCACTACATTGTGTGGTCCACTACATTGTGTGGTTCACTACATTGTGTGGTTCACTACATTGTGTGGTTCGCTACATTGTGTGGTCCACTACATTGTATGGTTCACTACATTGTGTGGTCCACTACATTGTGTGGTTCACTACATTGTGTGGTTCACTACATTGTGTGGTTCACTACATTGTGTGGTCCACTACATTGCGTGGTCCACTACATTGTGTGGTCCATTACATTGTGTGGTCCACTACATTGTGTGGTTCACTACATTGTGTGGTTCACTACATTGTGTGGTTCACTACATTGTGTGGTTCACTACATTGTGTGGTCCACTACATTGTGTGGTTCACTACATTGTGTGGTCCACTACATTGTGTGGTTCACTACATTGTGTGGTTCACTACATTGTGTGGTTCGCCGTTCGAGAGAAGAATAGAAGTGAGCTGTAAAAAGCTAGGAACGGTTAAAATAATTATTTATGAAATTAGTAAGTACAAATGTAAAGATAATCTCATCATCAATCTCATCTAACACAACTAGGATAATATTGTCAGTGACGAAGGGTTTGCTCGCTGGTCCACCCGTTCTGAAAATTCGTATATACACATGGACCACAGTACAATCCGTGTTTTCATGGACGTCGACGTTTGTCGGCACCATTCCGATACCTCTGCAGTTTCGATGATGCCCTCGTTATATGACGATGTGCGAGCCTACCATTGCTTGAAATGTTGTAACTCATGGACAATTTGCAGTAAAAAAAAGCATGGACATTTTGCCTTGCATGGACATCCTTTTGTCCATGAATTCCTTACCAAATTTTCGGAGACTACCATGTAGAAGTCCATGAAATTCGTTCGTGGGGTGTATCATGTTCCCGTCCAGGGGCGCAGCCAGACCTTCGGCAAGGGGGGGGGGGCACGGCATCCCCAGAGCGCCCCTCGGCCAAAGGCTCCCCCCCCCAAAAAAAAACGCCAAATGGTATCTCCTCGGATTTAGGCCTCTATATTTTGCAGGAGTCCTAAATTATCGAAGAAAGGAAAAACGTCGGATAGACCCATGTTGAACAAACCCCATGCGTAGATTGACTGATAGGTACGTAGTCTGATACAAAATAATGTGAAGCAACTAACTCCTTTGGCACCATGCGAAGTATTAACAGGCGCACCGACGTGGGGTGCGGATATCCGCCCACCTGAGGTTTTCGTAAATATTGGGAAAACGGCGGTGTGTAGCGGCACCAACCTTAGCATAGCTCTTTGGGCATCAATTATCCACATTTTGTGCAATTTCGTATCTCGAGTCATCTCAGGCCAGGTCAACAGGCCATGTAAGTGATCCCACATCCAAGCAAGTTTTTGAAAGTTAAGTGACCCCACCTCCAAGCAAGTTTTTGCAAGTCGTGCCAAAGCCACAGTGATTGACCGAGCGGTTTCAAACTCACAGGACTTAATTAGGCCATAAGTACCTACAATTCGTTTATCTTGGATTTATAATATCGGTGACCTAAGGTCAGATCCAGGGGCGCAGACAGACCTTCGTCAAGGGGGGGGGGGAAGGGCACAACATCCCGAGGGGCCCCCTCGATCAAAACCACCACCCCCAAACAAAAACAAAAAATGGCGCGAAATGGTATATCCTCGGATTTGGGCCACTATATTTTGCAGGGCCCCTAAATAGTCGCAACAAAAAACGTCGTACAGACCCATGTCGAACAGAACCTATGCGTAGATTGACTGATAAGTTCTTAGTCTGGTCCAACCAAAGATTGCGGCAACTGATCCCTGTTGGCACCATGATGTGAAAAGTATTAAAACGCGCACCGACTTGGGGGTGGATATCCGTCCCCTGAGATTTTCGTAAATATTGGAAAGCGTCGACACGCAGCGCCGCCAAACTTGGCGGCTCAAAATCACCCAAATTGTGTGTCATTTTTTATCTCGAGTCATCTCAGGTCAGGTCAACAAGTCATGTTAAGTGATCCCACCTCCAAGCAAGTTTTTGAAAGTTTGTGGTCGTGCCAAAGTGATCGACCGAGCGGTTTGAAACCCACAGGATTCATTTAGGCTGCATAGCCCATAAGTACCTACAATTCGTTTATCTCGAATTTGTAATATCGGTGACCTAAGGTCAATTCGATTTGGTAAACTTCCATTATAAGTAAATGGAGAAAATGAAAACACGTAGAAATCCACAGAGAACACTTAAATTTGACCAGTTTTCACCAGCTACCTTCACCATTCTTGTGCCAAATGCAAAGATCCAAGTCACATTTTTGTTATGCGACCTCTACGAGGTCAACTTAGGTGACCCAAGAGGTTTCTTGTTTTGTTATCTTCAATAATTTTTTGACAAATGAAGGTAGAGTAATGGAATTATCAACATTGTGTTTCGCTCGTCGAGACACGTTGATTGATGTACAATTTGAACTTGATCTGACCTTGACCTGAGCACAGGACAGGTACATTTTCGAATATGACCTAACTAGGTCATGATCATCCGATATGCCATTCGATGCGTCTCGACAGAGAAACACAATGGTGAAAACTGTAAGCATCACTTTAGCATGCGTATCTCAAAAGTTATTCCCTAAAAACAATTCCGCGATTTTGATAATGTTTCACGTTCGATGGCCTTCCCTATTGACCCGAGCTCAAATCTGATGAAGCCTGAGTGACAAAAAATTAAATTATCTTTCGCACTGGCGGATCCAGCCTCTCTCCGTAGGGGGAGAGGCTGGATCCGCCAGTGCGTTTTCAAGGTATTGAGAAAATCCGGGAGGGGGGGGGGGGCTGATTCTGCATCTTTTTTTGTGGCAAAAGGTACCTCCATTTTTTTCCCCGCTGATTTGGGCCGGTCGCCTTATTTTGGCATTCTAGCTAAGAAATTCACTTCAAGTTCACACAAATACATTTTTTTTTCTGAAAAAAACAACAGTTTTTCCTATTTTGGAGGGTCAAAAACAAACAATTTCGAATATTCGAGATGGACATTTTGAAGAGAATGTCATTTCTTTTCTTTTGACGTTTTTATTTGCAATTTGCTTCAAAACTCTATTTTCTACGATTGTTCAAACATTTATCGTTTTTCCGCCAAAATGGCATGACATGGCGTCATTAAAACGTCATTATTTCCCACAATACTACATCAATTTAATTGGAATTTGGGTGAGAAGGCGTAAAATTGATGCAGCATAAGGTACTGCAAGTTTGACGTTGATATCTATCATAGTTTTCAAGGTATTGAGAAAATCCGGGATGGGGGGCTGATTCTGCCCCCCCCCCCCCCCCCCCAGCGGGGTGCGTAACAAGTGTCACCGGGGCTGCTTGAATTGCATCAGGTGCGCTGTTTTGTCTATCATTGAAAGAAAGGGATGCATACAAACTTCAAATTCAATCACTCGAGAGAAAACAAAACTTCCGTTTTCATGAAGTTTTCTCCTAAGATCATTGTTTTTTCACGTTCAGCGCAGGGAACGCGCGGGAGGCATACTTGTATTAAATGCCCCTCACAGATTCCTGTGGAAGGGGGGAGACATTTGTCCCTAATGTCCCCCTGGATCCACCAGTGCCAGCAATTACCGCCTAGGAGAGCCTCTGCCAGACCAATGGAATTAATGCCTTATATAATAACCTAATGGAATTCATTTTCCCATTTTCCAAATTTTTATAAGCAATTGCGAAAGTTGTGTCATGCCGCGAAGCGGCGCGAAATTTGCTGGTTTTTGACTGTGGATAGCTGGATTTTGACTGCTGCAAGGACGATTTTACGATAAATTGGGAACGCGCGGGGGGATACTTGTATTGAAAGCCCCCTCAGATTCCTGCGGGGGGCATTTACCCCTGATGCCCCCTGGATCCGCCAGTGGTCTTTCGGACTGTTTTTCGCGCGTCGCTACCTCTTTTTGTTCTCGAGATATAGACGGGTTTTGATGACACCGATTTATGGCCTACATTTTACCTTTGTTGACCTCAATTACCTAAATGACCTGACCTAAAATAATGACTTAGTACTTTCATTAGACCTTGTTTGTTTCGAGCTATCTAACTTGTTTCTGTTTGTCGCTATACGTTGCATGACTTTTGAAATCTTGTAGGAGCGGGTATCCACCCCTCCCCCTGTCGGTTCGAACTTGGTGCGGACCCCGTCTGTGCGTGGGTTAACCATTTTAGATGCACGCACAAGGCACCTTGAAGGTCCCAGCAGCAACACAATCAATAAGAGGCAACGCGGAACGTCTGGCCCTCAACATTTTACGTTGTCCCGATTGTTCACGCTTGTGACATATTACATTGGAAACACATAAATTCGAGGTAATTCAGTCACTAATGTGTATAGAGTATGGAGTGTGGAGGCGCTTTACGCGAAACGATCCGTCGTAAGTTTGGAAAGACAACTTCAGAAAATAGCAACGTATAAAACTTCCGTTGAAAATGTTGAGCGCTCACGAGATTTTCAAGTAGCTTGTCTTAGTTTATGGCCACTGACAGATCCAGCAGGGGGGGGGGGCAAAGCTGACATGCCCCAAACCGTCCAAATTCGCCCAAAAATTGACACATTTTCTGATTTTAAAAGACGAATTAACCTGCGCCCCGCTGGGGTATTCGGTCGAACACGCTGGGGGCAGGTTCTGCCCCCTCGTTATATTCCGAACCAATAACCGCAGCGAGACGCGCAAGGCCGTAATCGAAATCTCTCAATGAGCCGCATCTAACGCTTACGAGACATTTTCAAAATAAGGTCACATCTCAGGCCACGGCCAGGTCAGAAGTCAAAATTAAGGTATTTTAGTTTTTGGGTCATGCTTTCCAATAAAGCCTTAGATTGAGACTATTATCCCACAAAGTACTCTCAAGGGGGGGGGCACGTGCCCCCTGTGTCCCCTGGCTGCGCCCCTGTTCCCAACCATGGCAGCCTCCGAAAATTTGGTTAGGAATTCATGGACAAAAGGATGTCCATGCAAGGCAAAATGTCCAAGTCCATGCATTAACCCGCGAGTTACTGGGGGGGGGGCTATTTTTTGCCCCCCCTCTCCCGTTATTTTGCAATAACTCCTAAAAAAACACCGGTATCGTCATCAAACTTGCAGTACCTTCTCTCACATCAATTCTACACATGTTGGCAAAAGGAAAAATATGAGGCTATGATAGGTCAACCGGGAATGACGTCAGAGTGACGTCATGTTCTTCGGTTTTTGTTGCAAAATAATGGTTTGCGGAAAACGCTGTCAGGTACGATATTGGAGATAAACTAAATTGTTTTAAACGAAATTACTGAAAATAGACCGGGCTATCAAACTGCTGTCTCGGATTTTTGAGATTTTGTGAAATTCAAAATTTTGAGAAATCCAAATACATTTTGTTTTTGTTTTTATACAATTTTCAAGAAAAAATCAGAGTTATCCAAAAACCGGAATATATGTGATCGCGACGTATGCGGTGAATATGTGTACCAAATTTCAAGTCGATATCTTTAAAAATGACCGAGTTATGACCTTTGAATGACAAAAATCGGCCACTTTTCACAATATTACTATGCATAAAAACGCATTTCCATTTTTGCTTTTTACTTCTATTTATATGGAACAAACAATGTTCTAAGGTCATTTTTCGCGTTCTAGACGAAAAACAAACCCATAAACATGTGTTACAACGCCTAATGACCGTAATCTGCAGTTTGACCTCGTGACCTCGGATGACCTTGACCTGACCCAAGGTCACAAACAGCTTAGAAAGGTACTTAGAAGTGTCAGACACACGGATCATACCGATTTATCGACAGCTTATGCGTTTAATATCGCAATTTTGCGCGACAATTCCATCCATCGAGACCTTTTGTCACGGTCAAACATTTTGTACTTGACCTGACCTGTGACGTCATCGGTGACCCCGAGGTCAACAATATTATGCTTCCCTCGATAAATTTTCCAGGGCTATCGAATGCCGTTTGAATTTTTACATTCGGTTCAGTAGTTCCGGAGATCAGAGGGGGGGGGGGGGCTAAAAATAGCCCCCCCCCCCCCCCAGTAAGTCGCGTTATGAAATATACCCCAGTAACTCGCGGGTTAAGGCAAATTGTCCATGAGTTTACAACATTTCAAGCACAATAACGCTGCTTTTATCACATCCTTGCATATGAAGCTTCTCCAGTCTCTACACAGCGCTACGTTTTGTCTACACAACGCTGAATTACAGGACAGAATATATAATATATTCAGCAGGAGAGTCCTTACAACCAGATTATGCAGTAAGTGATTTCACGACATGTGTGTGTGCGTGTGTGTGTGTGTGTGTGTGTGTGTGTGTGTGTGTGTGTGTGTGTGTGTGTGTGTGTGTGTGTGTGTGTGTGTGTGTGCGTGTGCGTGTGCGTGTGCGTGTGCGTGTGCGTGTGCGTGTGCGTGTGCGTGTGCGTGTGCGTGTGCGTGTGCGTGTGCGTGTGCGTGTGCGTGTGCGTGTGCGTGTGCGTGTGCGTGTGCGTGTGCGTGTGCGTGTGCGTGTGCGTGTGCGTGTGCGTGTGCGTGTGCGTGTGCGTGTGCGTGTGCGTGGGCGTGGGCGTGGGCGTGGGCGTGGGCGTGGGCGTGGGCGTGGGCGTGGGCGTGGGCGTGGGCGTGGGCGTGGGCGTGGGCGTGGGCGTGGGCGTGGGCGTGGGCGTGTGCGTGTGCGTGTGCGTGTGCGTGTGCGTGTGCGTGTGCGTGTGCGTGTGCGTGTGCGTGTGCGTGTGCGCGTGCGCGTGCGCGTGCGCGTGCGCGTGTGCGTGTGTGTGTGTGTGTGTGTGTGTGTGTGTGTGTGTGTGTGTGTGTGTGTGTGTGTGTGTGTGTGTGTGTGTGTGTGTGTGTGTGTGTGTGTGTGTGTGTGTGTGTGTGTGTGTGTGAAGTTTAAGTGTAGGGGAAGCCGAGGGATTCCCGATCACCTAGGATATTTTGAGGGCTTTTAACCTTCTTCGTGATGTGTGGGTCCATTTGTTTTGGGAATATCCGAAAAACGACGACGCGCAGCGCCTCCGAATCTGACGCAATTATTTGGGCATCAATTACTCACATTGTGTGCAATTTTGACCTGCGTCATCTCAGGTTGGGTCACCAGGTCACGTCAAGTGACCTCACCCCCCCCCCCCCCCCAACCAACCAAAACAAAATATGTGGTCGTAAAAAAACCACAGGGTTTGAACGATCGATCTTAAATCACTGGATTTGATCAGGGCGAAAGTACCTACAATACGCATATATCGGATTTGTTATTATCTCGGTAACCTAAGGTAGTGTCAATTTCGTGACCTCACCGTTGTCAAAGGAAACATATACAAATGCTTCCTATTCAGAGGATACTCATTAGATCAGACCAATTCTATCCAGATCATGCTATTATAGTTCCATTTTGGTGACACAGGAGCAGTTGCTTCCCAATGACACCTGCAAGGTCAGCTGAGGTCATCTAAGGTCACCAACACTTCTTTGCCGATAACCCTTGAAAGAGTAAAGATAGAGACTAAGATCGATACCACTGTGTTCGTCGAGACGAATCTCCCAATGTGCAACATGATGTACCTGGTTCACCAAATTACCTTGACCTGAAGTCAAATTTTACATTTAGCCTAACCCGAACATCCTGAATATGGTTCGAAGTGCCTTGACGAGACAAACAAGGTGATGTTAAACTAATTGTCCTATGTTTACTAGGTGTAAGTTTTTTTACGAAAAACTTTGGAAGAAAATGCCAGCGTGACTTGTGGTGCCCTCTCGAGCCTAAACCATTCATCCCAGCCACAATTTAAGGACACCCCAGTTTTTTTTAAAAATTGATTTCGATTGCTTAATTGTTTGTTCTTAACTATCCTACTTGCTGAGATGTTTCTTCTGACGTTTTTGTTTTGCAATTTGCATAAAAACTCGATTTTCTACGATTTTTCCAACATTTGTCGTTTTCCACCAGAAATGGCATCACATGACGTCATTACAACGTCATTATCTTCAAAAGTACTATATGAATTTCATTGCAATTTTGTGAGAAGACAAGGTGCTGAAACTTTCGCGTCGATATCTATCATAGTTTTCAAGTTAATGAGAAAATCCGGGAGGAGGGTGGGGGGGGGGGGCAGATTGTACCCCCCCCCCCCCCCTCCTCCGCGGGGCGCGGGTTAATACCTACTAGTAGACGTATTCCACACAACATATGTGCCTGTACATGGAAATTCACTCACGCGCTCCTCAGCAGGCGAGACCAAAGGCTGCGACGCTGCGTGTAAAATTATAACTTACGTTGGTTGTGAATCGCTCCAGATCAAAAATAGCGTCAGACGTGCCACTTTCCCTACTGCTACCAAAGTGCTACAAAATAGAGGAAACACGAACGAGGCAAAAACTAATGATTTATTTCTTTCGCAAGAAGTTATTTTTTCGCAGACCGTACCCATTTTCATCGTCAGTTTCAGCGTTTTTTTTTTTGGGGGGGGGGGCTAATTTTTATTGTCGCCCCCTCGAGCGTGAAATGGGGGGGGGCTTTTGCCCCTGCCGCCCCCCCCCCCCTGGAGCCGCCAGTGTCCCGCCCGACAGAGTTGTGTGTGCTCCACTGTGACAGAGTTATGTGTGCTCCACTCTGACAGAGTTATGTGTGCTCCAGCGAGACAGAGGTATGTGTGCTCCAACATTACAGAGTTATGTGTGCTCCAGCGAGACAGAGTTATGTGTGCTCCAGCGAGACAGAGATATGTCTGCTCCAACATTACAGAGTTATGTGTGCTCCAGCGAGACAGAGCTATGTGTGCTCCACTGTGACGGAGTTATGTGTGCTCCAGTGGGACAGTTTGTGCTCCACTGTGACAGAGTTATGTGTGCTCCACTGTGACAGAGCTATGTGTGCTCCAGCGAGACAGTTATGTGTGCTCCACTGTGACATAGTTATGTGTGCTCCAGTGAGACAGAGTTATGTGTGATCCAGCGAGACAGAGTTATGTGTGCTCCATCGTGACAGAGTTATGTGTGCTCCAGCGTGACAGAGCTATGTGTGCTCCAGCGAGACAGAGTTATGTGTGCTCCATCGTGACAGAGTTATGTGTGCTCCAGCGTGACAGAGTTGTGTGCTCCATCGTGACGGAGTTGTGTGTGCTCCAGCGCGGCCGAGTTATGTGTGCTCCAGCGCGACAGAGCTATGTATGCTCCAGCGCGACAGAGTTATGTGTGCTGCAGCGTGACAGAGTTATGTGTGCTCCACTCTGACAGAGTTATGTGTGCTCCAGCGAGACAGAGGTATGTGTGCTCCAACATTACAGAGTTATGTGTGCTCCAGCGAGACAGAGTTATGTGTGCTCCAGCGAGACAGAGATATGTCTGCTCCAACATTACAGAGTTATGTGTGCTCCAGCGAGACAGAGCTATGTGTGCTCCACTGTGACGGAGTTATGTGTGCTCCAGTGGGACAGTTTGTGCTCCACTGTGACAGAGTTATGTGTGCTCCACTGTGACAGAGCTATGTGTGCTCCAGCGAGACAGAGTTATGTGTGCTCCATTGTGACATAGTTATGTGTGCTCCAGCGAGACAGAGTTATGTGTGATCCAGCGAGACAGAGTTATGTGTGCTCCATCGTGACAGAGTTATGTGTGCTCCAGCGTGACAGAGCTATGTGTGCTCCAGCGAGACAGAGTTATGTGTGCTCCATCGTGACAGAGTTATGTGTGCTCCAGCGTGACAGAGTTATGTGTGCTCCATCGTGACGGAGTTGTGTGTGCTCCAGCGCGGCCGAGTTATGTGTGCTCCAGCGCGACAGAGCTATGTATGCTCCAGCGCGACAGAGTTATGTGTGCTGCAGCGTGACAGAGTTATGTGTGCTCCAGCGAGACAGAGTTATGTGTGCTCCAGCGAGACAGAGGTATGTGTGCTCCAGCGAGACAGAGTTATGTGTGCTCCAGCGAGACAGAGTTATGTGTGCTCCAGCGAGACAGAGGTATGTGTACTGCAGCGAGACAGAGCTATGTATGCTCCAGCGCGACAGAGTTATGTGTGCTCCAGCGAGACAGAGTTATGTGTGCTCCAGCGCGACAGAGCTATGTATGCTCCAGCGCGACAGAGCTATGTGTGCTCCAGCGTGACAGAGTTATGTGTGCTCCAGCGAGACAGAGGTATGTGTGCTCCAGCGAGACAGAGTTATGTGTGCTCCAGCGAGACAGAGTTATGTGTGCTCCAGCGAGACAGAGGTATGTGTACTGCAGCGAGACAGAGTTATGTGTGCTCCACTGTGACAGAGTTATGTGTGATCCACTGTGACAGAGTTATGTGTGCTCCAGCGCGACAGAGTTGTGTGTGCTCCAGCGAGACAGAGTTATGTGTGCTCTACTGTGACAGAGTTATATGTGATCCACTGTGACAGAGTTATGTGTGCTCCAGCGAGACAGAGTTATGTGTGCTCCAGCGAGACAGAGTTATGTGTGCTCCATCGTGACAGAGTTATGTGTGCTCCACTGTGACAGAGTTATGTGTGCTCCAGCGCGACAGAGTTATGTGTGCTCCAGCGAGACAGAGTTATGTGTGCTCCACTGTGACAGAGTTATGTGTGCTCCAACGAGACAGAGCTATGTATGCTCCAGCGAGACAGAGTTATGTGTGCTCCAGCGCGACAGAGCTATGTATGCTCCAGCGCGACAGAGTTGTGTGCTCCAGCGTGACAGAGTTATGTGTGCTCCAGCGAGACAGAGGTATGTGTGCTCCACTGTGACAGAGTTATGTGTGCTCCAGCGCGACAGAGTTATGTGTGCTCCAGCGAGACAGAGTTATGTGTGCTCCACTGTGACAGAGTTATGTGTGCTCCAACGAGACAGAGCTATGTATGCTCCAGCGAGACAGAGCTATGTGTGCTCCAACGAGACAGAGTTATGTGTGCTCCAGCGAGACAGAGCTATGTGTGCTCCAACGAGACAGAGCTATGTATGCTCCAGCGAGACAGAGCTATGTGTGCTCCAACGAGACAGAGTTATGTGTGCTCCAGCGAGACAGAGTTATGTGTGCTCCAGCGAGACAGAGTTATGTGTGCTCCAGCGAGACAGAGTTATGTGTGCTCCACTGTGACAGAGTTATGTGTGCTCCAGCGAGACAGAGTTATGTGTACTCCAGCGAGACAGAGTTATGTGTGCTCCAGCGCGACAGAGCTATGTATGCTCCAGCGAGACAGAGCTATGTGTGCTCCAGCGAGACAGAGTTATGTGTGCTCCAGCGAGACAGAGTTATGTGTGCTCCAGCGAGACAGAGTTATGTGTGCTCCAGCGAGACAGAGTTATGTGTGCTCCAGCGCGACAGAGTCATGTGTGCTCCAGCGAGACAGAGTTATGTGTGCTCCAGCGCGACAGAGCTATGTATGCTCCAGCGAGACAGAGCTATGTGTGCTCCAACGAGACAGAGTTATGTGTGCTCCAGCGCGACAGAGCTATGTATGCTCCAGCGAGACAGAGCTATGTGTGCTCCAGCGAGACAGTTATGTGTGCTCCAGCGAGACAGAGTTATGTGTGCTCCAGCGAGACAGAGTTATGTGTGCTCCACTGTGACAGAGTTATGTGTGCTCCAGCGAGACAGAGTTATGTGTGCTCCACTGTGACTGAGTTATGTGTGCTCCAGCGAGACAGAGTTATGTGTACTCCAGCGAGACAGAGTTATGTGTGCTCCACTGTGACAGAGTTATGTGTGCCCCACTGTGACAAAGTTATGTGTGCTCCACTGTGACAAAGTTATGTGTGCTCCACTGGGACAGAGTTATGTGTACTCCAGCGAGACAGAGTTATGTGTGTTCCAGCGAGACATAGTTATGTGTGCTCCACTGTGACTGAGTTATGTGTGATCCACTGTGACAAAGTTATGTGTACTCCAGTGAAACAGAGTTATGTATGCTCCAGCGAGACAGAGTTATGTGTGCTCCATCGTGAAAGAGTTATGTGTGCTCCAGCGCGGCAGAGTTATGTGTGCTCCAGCGAGACAGAGTTATGTGTGCTCCACTGTGACAGAGTTATGTGTGCTCCAGCGAGACAGAGTTATGTGTGCTCCGGTGGGACAGTTTGTGCTCCACTGTGACAGAGTTATGTGTGCTCCAGCGAGACAGAGTTATGTGTGCTCCGGTGGGACAGTTTGTGCTCCACTGTGACAGAGTTATGTGTACTCCAGCGAGACAGAGTTATGTGTGCTCCACTGTGACAGAGTTATGTGTGATCCACTGTGACAGAGTTATGTGTGCTCCAGCGAGACATAGTTATGTGTACTGCAGCGAGACAGAGTTATGTGTGCTCCATCGTGACAGAGTTATGTGTGCTCCAGCGAGACAGAGTTATGTGTGCTCCGGTGGGACAGTTTGTGCTCCACTGTGACAGAGTTGTGTGCTCCAGCGCGACAGTCATGTGTGCTCCAGCGCGACAGAGTTATGTGTGCTCCACTGTGACATAGTTATGTGTACTCCAGCGAGACATAATTATGTGTGCTCCACTGTGACAGAGTTGTGTGTGCTCCAGCGCGGCAGAGTTATGTGTGCTCCACTGTGACAGAGTTATGTGTGCTCCAGCGAGACAGAGTTATGTGTGCTCCAGCGAGACAGAGGTATGTGCGCTCCATCGTGACGGAGTTATGTGTGCTCCAGCGCGACAGAGTTATGTGTGCTCCAGCGAGACAGAGTTATGTGTGCTCCATCGTGACAGAGTCATGTGTGCTCCAGCGAGACAGAGTTATGTGTGCTCCACTGTGGCAGAGTTATGTGTGCTCCACTCTGACAGAGTTATGTGTGCTCCAGCGAGACAGAGTTATGTGTGCTCCACTGTGGCAGAGTTATGTGTGCTCCACTCTGACAGAGTTATGTGTGCTCCAGCCAGACAGAGTTATGTGTGCTCCAGCGAGACAGAGGTATGTGTGCTCCAGCGAGACAGAGTTATGTGTGCTCCAGCGAGACAGAGTTATGTGTGCTCCACTGTGACAGAGTTATGTGTACTCCAGCGAGACAGAGTTATGTGTGCTCCACTGTGACAGAGTTATGTGTGCTCCAGCGAGACAGAGTTATGTGTGCTCCACTGTGACAGAGTTATGTGTACTCCAGCGAGACAGAGTTATGTGTACTCCAGCGAGACAGAGTTATGTGTGCTCCAGCGAGACAGAGTTATGTGTGCTCCACTGTGACTGAGTTATGTGTGCTCCAGCGCGACAGAGTTATGTGTGCTCCGGTGGGACAGAGTTATGTGTGCTCCGGTGGGACAGAGTTATGTGTGCTCCAGCGAGACAGAGTTGTGTGTGCTCCAGCGAGACAGAGTTATGTGTGCTCCACTGTGACAGAGTTATGTGTGCTCCAGCGCGACAGAGTTATGTGTGCTCCGGTGGGACAGAGTTATGTGTGCTCCGGTGGGACAGAGTTATGTGTGCTCCAGCGAGACAGAGTTATGTGTGCTCCGGTGGGACAGAGTTATGTGTGCTCCGGTGGGACAGAGTTATGTGTACTCCAGCGAGACAGAGTTATGTGTGATCCACTGTGACAGAGGTATGTGTGATCCACTGTGACAGAGGTATGTGTGCTCCAGCGAGACAGAGTTATGTGTACTCCAGCGAGACAGTTATGTGTGCTCCAGCGCGACAGAGTTATGTGTGCTCCGGTGGGACAGTTTGTGCTCCAGCGAGACAGAGTTATGTGTGCTCCAGCGCGACAGAGTTATGTGTGCTCCAGCGCGACAGAGTTATGTGTGCTCCAGCGAGACAGAGTTATGTGTGCTCCGGTGGGACAGTTTGTGCTCCACTGTGACAGAGTTATGTGTGCTCCGGTGGGACAGTTTGTGCTCCAGCGAGACAGAGTTATGTGTGCTCCAGCGCGACCGAGTTATGTGTGCTCCGGTGGGACAGTTTGTGCTCCAGCGAGACAGAGTTATGTGTGCTCCACTGTGACAGAGTTATGTGTGCCCCACTGTGACAAAGTTATGTGTGCTCCACTGTGACAAAGTTATGTGTGCTCCACTGGGACAGAGTTATGTGTACTCCAGCGAGACAGAGTTATGTGTGTTCCAGCGAGACATAGTTATGTGTGCTCCACTGTGACTGAGTTATGTGTGATCCACTGTGACAGAGTTATGTGTACTCCAGTGAAACAGAGTTATGTATGCTCCAGCGAGACAGAGTTATGTGTGCTCCATCGTGAAAGAGTTATGTGTGCTCCAGCGCGGCAGAGTTATGTGTGCTCCAGCGAGACAGAGTTATGTGTGCTCCACTGTGACAGAGTTATGTGTGCTCCAGCGAGACAGAGTTATGTGTGCTCTGGTGGGACAGTTTGTGCTCCACTGTGACAGAGTTATGTGTGCTCCAGCGAGACAGAGTTATGTGTGCTCCGGTGGGACAGTTTGTGCTCCACTGTGACAGAGTTATGTGTACTCCAGCGAGACAGAGTTATGTGTGCTCCACTGTGACAGAGTTATGTGTGATCCACTGTGACAGAGTTATGTGTGCTCCAGCGAGACAGAGTTATGTGTACTGCAGCGAGACAGAGTTATGTGTGCTCCATCGTGACAGAGTTATGTGTGCTCCAGCGAGACAGAGTTATGTGTGCTCCGGTGGGACAGTTTGTGCTCCACTGTGACAGAGTTGTGTGCTCCAGCGCGACAGAGTCATGTGTGCTCCAGCGCGACAGTTATGTGTGCTCCACTGTGACATAGTTATGTGTACTCCAGCGAGACATAATTATGTGTGCTCCACTGTGACAGAGTTGTGTGTGCTCCAGCGCGGCAGAGTTATGTGTGCTCCACTGTGACAGAGTTATGTGTGCTCCAGCGAGACAGAGTTATGTGTGCTCCAGCGAGACAGGGGTATGTGCGCTCCATCGTGACGGAGTTATGTGTGCTCCAGCGCGACAGAGTTATGTGTGCTCCAGCGAGACAGAGTTATGTGTGCTCCATCGTGACAGAGTCATGTGTGCTCCAGCGAGACAGAGTTATGTGTGCTCCACTGTGGCAGAGTTATGTGTGCTCCACTCTGACAGAGTTATGTGTGCTCCAGCGAGACAGAGTTATGTGTGCTCCACTGTGGCAGAGTTATGTGTGCTCCACTCTGACAGAGTTATGTGTGCTCCAGCCAGACAGAGTTATGTGTGCTCCAGCGAGACAGAGGTATGTGTGCTCCAGCGAGACAGAGTTATGTGTGCTCCAGCGAGACAGAGTTATGTGTGCTCCACTGTGACAGAGTTATGTGTACTCCAGCGAGACAGAGTTATGTGTGCTCCACTGTGACAGAGTTATGTGTGCTCCAGCGAGACAGAGTTATGTGTGCTCCACTGTGACAGAGTTATGTGTACTCCAGCGAGACAGAGTTATGTGTACTCCAGCGAGACAGAGTTATGTGTGCTCCAGCGAGACAGAGTTATGTGTGCTCCACTGTGACTGAGTTATGTGTGCTCCAGCGCGACAGAGTTATGTGTGCTCCGGTGGGACAGAGTTATGTGTGCTCCGGTGGGACAGAGTTATGTGTGCTCCAGCGAGACAGAGTTGTGTGTGCTCCAGCGAGACAGAGTTATGTGTGCTCCACTGTGACAGTTATGTGTGCTCCAGCGCGACAGAGTTATGTGTGCTCCGGTGGGACAGAGTTATGTGTGCTCCGGTGGGACAGAGTTATGTGTGCTCCAGCGAGACAGAGTTATGTGTGCTCCGGTGGGACAGAGTTATGTGTACTCCAGCGAGACAGAGTTATGTGTGATCCACTGTGACAGAGGTATGTGTGATCCACTGTGACAGAGGTATGTGTGCTCCAGCGATCAGAGTTATGTGTACTCCAGCGAGACAGTTATGTGTGCTCCAGCGCGACAGAGTTATGTGTGCTCCGGTGGGACAGTTTGTGCTCCAGCGAGACAGAGTTATGTGTGCTCCAGCGCGACAGAGTTATGTGTGCTCCAGCGCGACAGAGTTATGTGTGCTCCAGCGAGACAGAGTTATGTGTGCTCCGGTGGGACAGTTTGTGCTCCACTGTGACAGAGTTATGTGTGCTCCGGTGGGACAGTTTGTGCTCCACTGTGACAGAGTTATGTGTGCTCCAGCGAGACAGAGTTATGTGTGCTCCGGTGGGACAGTTTGTGCTCCACTGTGACAGAGTTATGTGTGCTCCGGTGGGACAGTTTGTGCTCCAGCGAGACAGAGTTATGTGTGCTCCACTGTGACATAGTTATGTGTGCTCCAGCGCGACAGAGTTATGTGTGCTCCAGCGCGACAGAGTTATGTGTGCTCCAGCGCGACGCACCGTCATTCGACCGTGACACCGAACCCAGCCGGCTGGTGTGCCGGCGCCGAGGGCCGGGGACGGCCGGCAGCGTCACATTGCAGCCGGGAGCAGGCCATCATTGGATCGAGGTCGAACCGGGGCCGGTCGCTGCTCCAGTTGTGCCCGTGCCTGCCCTGCCCTGCCCTCTCCTGCTGCAGCTCAGCCCGCTGCTGGTGCAGTGCAGTGCACGTCTCTGCACGGTATGGCTGTGGGAGCGGCCCGCACACAGTGCAGAGGGTGCACAGGGTGCTGAGTACCCGCATCCAGCGCTTAGCGGTTAGCCTGGCATGCCGGTATACGACGCAGGCAGGGATGCCGAGTCGACATAATTTTAGCAACTCCGACTCCGACTCCGACTCTGGCCTATATCCGTTCTTCAACCGCATGTGCTAGAAAGCAATAGCCTGCAATGGCATCTATTTTCTCCGTTTGTCTTTATTCTTAACAGTATGGAGAACAATGCTACGCCGCCCGAGCGCGGGTGCGGCGTGCCGGCCGCGCGTCCAGCCCAGTCGTGCTCGCCTGCAGGCGGCGGAACCCGCGAAACAGGCACTGAGCGGCGAGCGCAGCCAGCCGCCGGCGGCCCAGTTTGTAGCAGCTGGGCTTCAGCCCCAGCTCGTTTCAGCTCGTCTTCGCTGGAGTCGCTGCTGCTCCCGGATCCTGCGCTCTTACAGCTGGCCAGTCAGTGCACCGCTCTCCGCCGCCTCGCCTCCGGCAACCAAGTCTACCAGTCAGGGGTGTGGATTTCCTAAAATCATTCGGGGTGCTCAAGAGCGGATGCATCGTGTCATACCCCTAAACGACTGAAATCGACCGAAAATTTACATTTTTCTGATTTTTTTAAGGAAATCTAAACCACCTTTACAAAGTCAAGTTTGTTTTAAGCATAGTTAAATGCACAAGCGATCCCTTGTCCCTTGTGGTCGTGCCACAGCCACTGGTCACAGTGTTTGGCTCAGCACTTTAAGACTCACAGGACGTAATCAACCCATAGATATCTAAGACCCTGCTATCGCGTTTTTTTTTTAGATCGGTGACCTAAGTTGAGGTCAGTTTCGTGACCTTCCCATTATAAGTCAACGAGAAAATATACAAATGTTTTCGTATCAGAGGATGCGCAGTAGATCAGAACAATTATTTTAAGATTATGCTATTATAGCTCATTCTTGGTGATCCAAGTACAATAATTATTACTCAGTGACCCCTACAAGATCGAGCGAGGTTATTTGAGATGACCAGCACACTTCTTTGCCAATAACTCTTGGTAGCATAAAATAAAGGTAAGAATGTGGACCGGCACCACTGTCTATGTCTCGTCGAGACGTGTCCGACGTTGCGCAGCACGACATAACGGGTGTGCACCTTAATTTCTGGACAAAGTTCAATCTCACATAACTCCGTTAACCTGCGCCGTGCCGGTGCTCGGCGCCACCTTCGCCGTGCCGAGGGAGGGGGGGGGGGGGTAGACACTTCCCCTCTAACTCGAAAACTAAAAGGGCTAGAAAAACGCGGAAAAGGCGTTCGAAAGCTCTCGACTAGCACATTCGAAAGTACTTCAAATATTGTTTTCCTCAAGTCAATATTGAGGTCATTAGAGGTCATCAAAGGTTAGATTTCCCATTTTTAGGACTTCGCTCCAGAAACCCCCAGATACCTATCACAGGATAGCTAGGAACAAACGAGAAAAAAACAATGGAAAGCTCTTGCAAAATGAAATCGCTAACGTGTCCTCAGATTTTAACTCGGGTCAATGGTTTAGGCTACAGAGCTCATCAAATGTCAAAAAGGCTATTTTTTAACAAAACAGTTTACACGAATAGCTTTTTACCGAATAACGACAAAGCAATATTTTTGATGCCATCGTGTTTGTCTCGTCAAGGCGCTTCGACTCATATTAGTGTTAACTAAGTTAGGTCAACTTACAAATTTGACCTCAGGTCAAGGTCAAGTGGTGACTTAAGTAGGTCATGTTGCATAAGGAAAGACGTTTCTCGACGAGACAAACACGGTTTGGTGTCGGTTTCACTTATTTATCGTCATTATGTCGAGAGTTATTGACAAAACTATTGGTGACCTCGGATGTTTAGGCATAGGCATCAATTGCCCACATTATGTACAAACAAATACCTCGGATCATCTCAGGCCAGGTCACCAGACTAGGTCACGTGACCCCACCTCCAAAAACAAACTTGGATTCCAGGACAAAAAGTCAAATATGAAAAAGTTCAAGGACAAAAAGTCAAATCGGCTAAAAGTCAAAGGACAAAAAGTCAAATCGGATAAAAGTAAAATGCAAAAAGTCAAAACGGCAAAAAGTCAAAAGGACAAAAAGTCAAATGCAAAAAGTCAAAACGGCAAAAAGTCAAAACGGCAAAAAGTCAAAACGGCAAAAAGTCAAAACGGCAAAAGTCAAAAGGACAAAAAGTCAAAAGCAAAAAGTCAAGAGGACAAAAATTAAAATGCCTCGGCTGACCCTGTATGGTCTCGGCTGACCCTGTAGGGGTCACTGAACAAAAATGGCAGCTAGGTCATCAAGAATGGCCTATAATAACATGATCCAGAAGGAATTATACTGATGTCCTGCGTATCCTTGGAATAGAAAGCATTTTAATATTTCCTCATTGACTTATAATAATTGGGAGGTCACGAAATTGACCCGACCTTAGGTCGCTGATATACAAAATCCAAGATTAACGAATTGTAGATATACATATATGACCTTATGAAATCCTGTAAGTGTAAAATTGATCATCCAAAACTGTGACTGTGGTACGACCACAAGTTTGTTTTTGGAGGTGGGGTCACGAGACCTGGTCTGGTGACCTGACCTGAGATGACCCGAGGTATTTGTTTTTACATAATGTGGGCAATTGTGTCCTGAAATCGTTTAGACACCCCCCCCCCCCCCCCCCTCAGGTTTTTCGAGGATATCGGAAAAACGGCGGCGCGCAGCGCCGTCGTTTTTGGCACAGCTGTTCAGGCATCAATTGCCCACATTATGCAAAAACAAATACCTCGGGTCATCTCAGCTCAGGTCACCAGACCAGGTCACGTGACCCCACCTCCAAAAACAAACTTGGATTCCAGGACAAAAAGTAAAATGTGAAAAAGTCAAAAGACAAAAAGTCGAATGTGAAAAAGTCAAAGGACAAAAAGTCAAATCGGCTAAAAGTCAAAGGACAAAAAGTCAAATCGGCTAAAAGTAAAATGCAAAAAGTCAAATGCAAAAAGTCAAAACGGCTAAAAGTCAAAAGTACAAAAAGTCAAAAGCAAAAAGTCAAGAGGACAAAAAGTCAAATAGCAAGGAGTTAAAAAGATTTAAGTAAAATGGAAAAAGTCAAATAGGCAAAAAGTAAAAAACGCAAAAAGTCAAATGCAAAGTCAGATGCAAAAAATCAAAAACGCAAAAAGTCAAATGCAAAAAGTCGAAAACGCAAAAAGTCGAATGCAAAAAGTAAAAAGCGCAAAAAGTCAAAAGCGCAAAAAAATGGTCAAATGCGAAAAGTAAAAAAATCCGACAAGATAATGGAAAGTTCACGGAAGCAGAAGTTAATACATTAATCCGTTAACTTCGAAGATATTTGTACAGTGCATGTACATTGTACAATTACATACGTCGAATAAGAAACGTCCATGAAGACAGTAAGGTATTCGTATTCGTATTCAAATACGTATTCAAAGTAATTCCGATTTCGCCCAAATTTGCACACAATAAACCCAATGCCGTCAGTACACCGTCTATGAAGTTATACGGGAATATAAGAAACGGTTTGACCTACAGAGGTCTCAATAGGTCAAACAGGTCAATTACGAGGTACCCCATAACTTTTCACCTAATTGACTTAGAGAAACATTTCCTGATTCAAAAATACTCGTAACAGGGTGAAGATTGTGCACAAACCAAGATTGGACCATCCCGGGTCACTGTTTGACCTCAGGTCAAAATGTATCTGTTTTCAATGGGTGATAACTATTTGCGGGGTACCCTATAAAATCTCAGAAAACTCACTTATATATGCAATTGAGCACAAAACCATCCGCAAGTGACCATAGTTTATGCACAACACAACATATGACTTTTCTCTGCTACTGTGTGACCTTAGGTCACACAAATACGTGAAAATACGGTTTTGGCCAAAAATAGCGGTACCGCATAACTCCTACAATAATTGAAGTAGACGAGTCATCACAGTGCCACAATTTTTGCCACAACAAAACATTTTATCCGAAAATGTCACCGTTTGACCTCAGGTCACGTCCACATTTTGCAATGAGGCATTTTAGACAATGGCGCGGTACCGCATAACTTTTTTCCTAAACAACTTAGGGAAATCAGCCCAATAGCTTAATATTCACAAAAGACCATAGATGGTGCACAAATAGCAACCTAAGCCCTCCAGGTCATCGTTTGACCTCAGGTCACGGCATAAGTTAACGTTGCGGCACAAAGCAGAATGGCTCAGTACCGCATAAGTTTTCCCCAAAATCACTTAAAGAACCCATTCCACCACCATCGCTTTCCCCTTAACCCTATTTGTAACAGGCTCCTGGCTACCCCTATTTGTAACAGGGGGCGGATTCCGCCCCCCGGAGATCTCGAGATCTACCCGTCCGATTTTCAAAAATGAAACGGTGTTCGGTTCCCCTCAACACGATCTACATTTCTAAATAATAAAAAATATACATTTTTGATAGGGGGCAACAGGGGGGCAAAAAGTAGAAATTTTAGTGGTATTTTTGATCCAAAATAGCTTTCATGTTTATCGACCGATTTTAACACAACGAATAGGAATCGATAGAGATTGAATTGGAAATTGATATATAACGGTGACGTTTGAAAATTCAAAAATCATAGGCGTGTGCAGGTCACTCAATGTGGGAGTGAAATAAATGCGTAATGAAACCATTTTTTATGTTATTTTTTTATAAATGAAATGGTATGTGATTGTGACATTAGACAAAACAGTTATAAATCATATTTTTGACATAGGTGGTACCAGGTTAGTAAAAAAGGGAGGTCAAATTGAGAAAAAATATTAACCGCAGACAAGTTGCTACCCAGCACTATAATTATGTTACTGATCGTAGATAGTTCCTTTTTGCATGTTGTACTTCATCATAGGCGTATACAGGATCCAAACTGGGGCGGCGCAAGACCTTTTGATAAGTATAGTATCCGCTATTATGATACTAACTAATCAACAGTGACTATTTCACTTACAACTTCAATTAACATTGCTTACCCCCCCTTTTTACCCTACCTGGACTCGCCTATTATCTTATAATCGTTCGTAGAGTAGCCTGTGGTGCGTGTTTCATCCTAAAACTGCAGTATGTTATGTCATTGTACGCCCATGCCTCTTAGTTTCCTTGCAATAATATGACCTCTTTTTTCCATTCCTGAGCGCGCCTCTGCAAAAAAGAAGACTTTATTCCCTTTTCTGGCCTCATATGTGCATATATCATTATAAGCTAAACGTCTATTGCGCCGTTATCGCTGGCATATCGTCATCACCATGTCAGTCACCCCATTTTTCATGTGCCTGAACACGCCCCTGAAACTCTATATGTAATAAATTATGCAAATAATGGAATCAGAAGCTATCTTTTACATCTTGATAGCTATAAATGTCCCTTACATCGCTCTATTGGCTTCCCGCCAAGCATTTAATACTTCCTGGGAACCCCCCTTTTCAAGCCCCTGAAACCGCCTCTGCCATGTAATTTGTATGATATTTCAATAACATCAACTAGCACTTGCACTTGTTTCAATCACCGTAAACCGATGTAACTCCTTCATACTTGAGGATGTTAGGAAGAAACCGTGAAGATCGCATTTCCGTATTATCGCCAAATGTCGCCTCCGAACCCACCCAAAACTGTGTCTTGGAACCGCCTCCGTTCAGGTTAAGAACTCAAAATTTTAACTCCAAATGCGGTATTCAATTCTATGAAAAGTCCCAAAATTTCATGGGCCTGCTCCCAGCCGTTCTGGAGATATCTGCGAAAAACATGAGGGGGGGGGGCGGAATCCGCCCCCCCCCCTGTTACAAATAGGGTTAACCCACCGGATGTGCACAACTCAAGAGTTGATGAATGTGCTTACATTTTTTTCTCTCGTCATTTTAGCCGACCCCCACTTAAAAATTATCGGCGACGCCCCTGCATAGGGCCCTTTCAGGCCTGTCAAGGGCCTTCTCAGACCGGCATGGGTCTCTTTCAGGCCTGACGAGGGCCCTCTTAGGCTTGCCAAGGGCTTTCTCATGTCTGAAAATACACTCTCAGACCGACTGAGGCCCTTTCAGACCTGCAAACACGCTCGGGGCCCTTTTCAGCTCGAGGGCCCCTTGACGTCTGATGTGCCCCCCCCCCCCCCACCCACCCACCCGATGTTTTCCCCTGGATTCGCCCCTGGTATAGCCGTCTTTGACATTTGAGCTTTATTCCCTCTGATTTTGTGACGTTTTTCATTTTACTTTTTGCAGTTCGACTTAACTCCTGTATGGAGCGAAGTGAAGCAACTTACTCTCACCGCAAACTTTGGCGTGACGCGGAGCCGTGAATCAGCTGTTTTGCCCTTTTGACTTTTTGCATTAGACTTGATGCCCTTTTGACTTTTGCATGTGACTTTTTTCCCTTTTGACTTTTTGCATTTTACTTTTTGCGTTTTTGACTTTTTGCGTTTTTGACTTTTTGCGTTTTTGACTTTTTGCATTTGACTTTTTGCGTTTTTGACTTTTTGCGTTTTTTACTTTTGCATTTGACTTTTTACCTTTTTTACTTTTGAATTTGACCTTCTGCCTTTTGACTTTTATCCATTATGACTTTTTGCCTGTTTGACTTTTTGCATTTGACTTTTATCCTTTTGACTTTTTGCATTTGACTTTTTGCCTTTTTGACTTTTTGCTGTTGTGACATTTTGCATTTTACTTTTATCCCATTTGACGTTTTGCCTGTTTGACTTTTTCACATTTGACTTTTTGTCCTTTGACTTTTTTACTTTTGACTTTGTGTCCGGTTACCGTCTAAACCCCCCCCCCCCCCCCCCCCGGCACGGCGCGGATTAATAAAAAGCTACTGAGACAACATTTGGTTTGATTAAGGACCCATATGTATAGCACGTGTATACCAAATTTCATGCTTATAGCTAATGTTTCATTCACCATGGAAGCCTTAACCAAGATGGCTGTGCGAAATTTAGTGGCGGAATTTGTGCAGAATGACCCAAATTTTCACAAATGCAAAGTTGTAGCCCATTTCCGTGAAATGGGTGTAGCGAGGTCAACTGTCTATGCCATTATGAGAAACATTGAGGGAAGAGGAAATGTTGAACACAAAAGTATCGGGAAAAGACTTCGACATGTGGTCAAGATGCCCCGTCAAAGAAGGCAGGCCCTCGTTCACGCCGCCCGTAACCGCGTGGGCGTGTCCCTCCGTCTCCTGGTCAAGCGTTTCGGGATATCCCCTCAGGGACGTAGCCAAGTGGGGGGGGAGGCACGGGGGCCATGCCTCCCCCTGAGCAAAATACATATACACTAGATAAAACGAGATTCTCTGACGACCCGACCCTACCCCTCTCTGACCCCCCTCCCGGTCAAAAACATATGGCTGAGGAGCGAAATTTGATTATATCATGGACGCGCCCCTCCTCTCCCTGATAAAAATCCTGGCTACGTGCCTGCCATAACTACGTGAGGAAAATCCTCAATGAGGAAGGCATTAGATACCGGAAGAAGACTAAGGCCCCAGCAGCCACTCCGGAGCAGCTGAAGACGCAGAAAACACAGATACGCAGACTGGCGAGGGGCTCGCTCAAATCTGCAGGCGAATTCGGCGTGGCGAAATAACGTTTTGAGTTACTAAACACCATGTGTGTATACACTTTCCCCCAAAAACCCGTTCCTGTAGTCGCCTGTGCGAAACCCATAAATATATAAAACAAATCACACAACGTGTGCAAAGAACAGCTAAGAAGGTGCACTGAGTTCAAAATTCTTATCTTTCAGATTTCGATGAAATACCAGTGACCTCCCATGCCAAATGCCTCCCAGAATACGTCCCTGAAGGCGCCCATGCTCAATAAAAAAAGTTCAACATGTCTAAAAAAAAATCAGTAAGGAGAGGTGTGAAAGTCGTAGGCTCGTATCTACAACGGTTAGAGAATGGGAACTGATTCCCTTTGAAAGCCGAGTCACGCTGAAAACCCAAACATGCCCCCCCCCCAAAAAAAAACACGCCTGGAGCTGCTCC
This sequence comes from Chirona hameri, assembly GCA_036785665.1. Classification (NCBI taxonomy): domain Eukaryota; kingdom Metazoa; phylum Arthropoda; class Thecostraca; order Balanomorpha; family Balanidae; genus Chirona; species Chirona hameri. Next base: position 30,442 of record JAXIVJ010000347.1, on the reverse strand, counting down.
TGGTGAGCTGAAAACTGTGGAAATTTATCAAAATGTCCTCAATGAATATTTAGGAAAAGTCAAAAAGTTTGATCTCCGTATCTTCACTCGTTTGGAGACAGGAGAGGAAAAACCTTAAAGGAAATAGTTCACCTTGGAATTGTTTTACCTAACACGATTTTATTTCATTGTTTAATACAATTTCTTTTGATATTGTCAAAAATGGCCTTATATTGCGCTGATTCAGGACAGAAGGCCGTACATTTGCATTGTTTATCAAAACCATATGCATACTCTCTGAGTCAGAGTCCTGACGTCACGCGAATGTAAAAAATGGTTCAGCCAATCAGATTCGAAAGTAGTCGCGCAAAGATAGACTCGCATTGGAGATGTGCCAACCGGCGGCCGGCGATTCGCTTACTATCACCAGCTGCAAGCTGATTGGCTGATGGCATAGCCTCTGCCCGGGCTAGAACCAGTACAACATTCTTTCGCCAGCACCGCATTCCTTCGCCAAAAACTCAAATATATTCGGCTGGAGAGTCTTTTCAGTCAAGAAAACTTGCAGATAGGGGTTTCCCAACACGGGCTACAAAACTGCTATCTCAGTTTAAAACTAATGTTGAAGGTGAACTATTTCCTTTAAGGGGGGTCGTTTTAGCACACACCCCCCCCCCCCCCTCCCGACACTAATAGGGTTAATTACAACACCTGACTATCATGTGTATTGTGTAGTAAATTACCACAGCGACAGCTTCGCCATCCGCGGCGTGCCGAGCTCCTCTGCTAATTTGAACGGAAACGTTTTGTGTCGGAAATATATTTTTTGGAAAAGATATATATAAGATAAAGATATATATATAGCCTCCGGGAACTTGAAGTGCGGATGTTTGTCCCGTGTAGAACTGTTTCGTATTGTTGGGTGGTAGTGAAGTGAGTGAAGTGAGTGTTGAGTTCAGTGGAGATGTTTTGAAAGAGTGCTTGCCTGAGGGCGCGTAGTATTATGTGTCGAGGGCGCGTAATGTTGAGACCTGTAACGACCATTTTATTTTAGTCGACTCAAGTCTGACTCAACAGCCGAATAACTGACTCGAGTGCTGTTTCCCCCCAAAATGAATCGACTCGACTCTTGACTCAAGTGCTGTTTTAAAAATTGAATCGTCTCGACTCATGACTCATACAACAATGTCCTACTCATGAGTTGATGACTCAACTCTGAGTCGGTTACAAGTCTGACTCGGCTGTATTTGGTGGGTTACCGTTGGCTTGATTACGGAGATGGGCGAATCGTGCAGTACGGAAGTCGTGAAGTGGCATGAGACAGTCGAAACAAGTCGTGAACACTCCTGAAGTCGTGAAGACTCCTGAAGTCGTGAAAACTCCTGAAGTCGTGAACACTCCTGAAGTCGTGAACACTCCTGAAGTCGTGAAGACTCCTGAATTCGTGAACACTCCTGAAGTCGTGAACACTCCTGAAGTCGTGAACACTCCTGAAGTCGTGAACACTCCTGAAGTCGTGAAGACTCCTGAAGTCGTGAACACTCCTGAAGTCGTGAAGACTCCTGAAGTCGTGAACACTCCTGTAAGCAATGGCAGCTAGGTGTAGGCTTTCCGCGCCAACCTCAGTTTATAACACTCATAATTGACTGTTAAACTGCCACTATTGACTGCATTTAGATAGGTAGGTAGCAAGGGCGTCGCTCCCTTCCGGAAGTTGGGGGAAGGAGGCGTTTTTAAGTCGATTATTTCCATGCAACGTCCATAGGCGTAATGTTTAAATCCGAAAATGTTGGGGGCAGAGGCGTCGCCACCGGGGGATGGGGGGGGGGGGGGGGCGGGCCCCCAGGATCGCTCCGGCGGGAGTCCGCCCCCAACATTCACAAGATTTTAAGATTAGCCCCCCCCCCCCTCATGGGGGGCTAACATGGGGCTGCCCCCAAACCCCTGGGTGGTCCACCCAAACCCCTGGCTGCCCCTCAAAATTGTGTACCGACGCCACTGGCTGGGGGACGCGTCCCCCCGCTTCGGACGCCCATGGTAGGTAGGTAGCGTTCCCCCCCGCTTCGGACGCCCATGGTAGGTAGGTAGCGTCCCCCCCGCTTCGGACGCCCATGGTAGGTAGGTAGCGTCCCCCCCCCAGCTTCGGACGCCAATGGTAGGTAGGTAGCGTTCCCCCCCGCTTCGGACGCCCATGGTAGGTAGGTAGCGTCCCCCCCGCTTCGGACGCCCATGGTAGGTAGGTAGCGTCCCCCCCCGCTTCGGACGCCCATGGTAGGTAGGTAGCGTCCCCCCCGCTTCGGACGCCCATGGTAGGTAGGTAGCGTCCCCCCCCCCCCGCTTCGGACGCCCATGGTAGGTAGGTAGCGTCCCCCCCGCTTCGGACGCCCATGGTAGGTAGGTGGCGTTCCCTCCCCCCCCCCGCTTCGAACGCCCATGGTAGGTAGGTAGCGTCCCCCCGCTTCGGACGCCCATGGTAGGTAGGTAGCGTCCCCCCCCGCTTCGGACGCCCATGGTAGGTAGGTAGCGTCCCCCCCCCCGCTTCGGACGCCCATGGTAGGTAGGTAGCGTCCCCCCCCCCGCTTCGGACGCCCATGGTAGGTAGGTAGCGTCCCCCCCGCTTCGGACGCCCATGGTAGGTAGGTGGCGTTCCCTCCCCCCCCCCGCTTCGAACGCCCATGGTAGGTAGGTAGCGTCCCCCCGCTTCGGACGCCCATGGTAGGTAGGTAGCGTCCCCCCCCCCGCTTCGGACGCCCATGGTAGGAAGGTAGTGTTAGCTGCATACGATGGCTATATTGAGTTTGTGCTTCCGTATTGCTATATTGAGTTTGTGCTTCTGTAATTTCACCTGTATTTAAAAACAAAAAAATCGTTTTAGCGATGGTATTGCCGTGGTTGCAGATTTCCATGATTATTTTCGTCGTTTAAGGCCACACTATGATATCAAATGAATCATGACTCATTGGCAAGCACGTAGCCAGAATTTCGTCCAGGAGGGGGGGGGGGGCTCGACAGGGCCCCCTTCCCGAGCGTTGAAAGGACCCCTTCCCAAGCGTTGAAAGGGCCAAACAAAACGGATGAAAAGGCACGTTACAAGGATGGAGAATGCAGTATGACAGGTATGGCATGGGCCATACCAACTTTTAGGAGCTGGAGTTAGCAAACTGCCATATCAACTTTGGAACCAGCGACACCAATTTGGAATCAGCTATACCAACTTCGAATATTTGTTTAGGCTCAAGACCTGGAACTCTTAAATCAATTGCGCCGCGGAACGGCGCGATTTTTTAAAGTCATATGCCCTGGATATGCATTCCCATCAATGCGTCGCATTGCGTATGGTGCGGATCTCTACAAATGTTATTGTGCGTTAAAAGTGGGGTAAAAAAGTGCTAGAGCGAACTATTTTGCCCAATCATATAGGAAAGTAGCAACATAGCACATACATGCGCCGAGAAACGGCGCGATGTTATTTTTAATATGCATATAATATAATCCTTACTTAAATACCGCCACGCACCGCCGCGAAAATTTTGAATTTTATTCCCTAGACAACTGCATTCTTACCCATTCTTGCATTCTTACGTCTTAAAGACAAGTTACCGAACCTGTTACCGAATGCCTCTTAAAAAGGAAATAGTCTGCCTTGAATCTGGTATAAACCATTATGGTATAAACTAGCCATCTAGTTTAAAGGGAATAGCCTTCTTTACATGGGGTTTTGAATTGAGATAGCAGAATTGTAGCTTAGATATAGAAACATATGATCCACGGTTCGTGTATTCCACAACTCTACCTCAACGGCTCTAGAGCAGATTTTCGAACGACCCGACATAGTTTATACCAGATGGCTAGTATCTACCAGATTGATTTATAACAGACCAAGATGGAGTCTTCCATACCAGATGGCTGGTTTATACCAGAAAGGTTTGTACCAGATCCAAGGTCGACTATTCCCTTGATTAATCGCTGCCTCTGAATGCCTCTCTGAATGCCTCTGAATCGCTGACGAAGGCTGTTAAAATACACCCGAAAGCTCCGATTTTAATATTTTTTCTTGTGAAGTAAGTCCTCTTTGTATTTAATATTCATCTGGGACCTCTACGTGCTTTGGGCCCTACCGGTCTGACCAGGGACCCCTCTGACCTTCCAAGAAGCCTTTATTGTGTGTCAAGGGTCCCATTCGGCCTGTTCAGAGGTCCTTCAGACCTGGCCAGGGACTGCACTGGCTGCTTTGTCGCACTGCCGACATGCTCAGTGGCCCCTCCGACCTGCCCAGGGGCCCCTCCAGTGAGTCCAGTCTGGCTAGGAACTCATCCGGTATGCTCAAGGGCCCTTCCGACCAACCCAGGGGCCCTTTCGGTCTAGCCAGGGCCCCTCTGATTTGCCCAGGAGCCCCTCCGATCTGCCCAGCGACTCTTCTGGTCGGACTGCGCTGGCTGCTTTGTCGCCCTGCCGACATGCTCAAGGGGCACTCCGACCTGTCTTGGGGCCCCTCCGTGCTGGCTAGAGACCAATTCGGCATGTTCAGGGGCCCTTCTTACCCGCCCCGGGACCCTTTCAGTCTGGCCAGGGGCCCCTCCGATCTGCACAGCGGCCTTTTAACTTTACAGGGGCCCTTTGGTATGTCCAGGGGCCCTCCAGTCTTCTAAGGGGCCCTTCCGACCTGGCAAGGGACTGCGCTGGCTGCTTTGTCGCCTTGCCGACATGCTCAGAGGGCCCTCCGACCTGCCCTGGGATCCCTCCGTACTGACTAGGGTCCCATTCGGCATGTTCAGGGGGCTCTCTGACCCGCTTAGGGGCCCTTTCGGTCTGGCCAGGGGCCCCTCTGACATACACAGGGCTCTTTTGAACGTCCAAGGGGCCCTTTAGTCTTTTAGAGACGGCCCTGGTGGCTCTAAAGGGCCTCTGAAGTGCTCTAAACTCTCTAAAGACCACGCTTCGCGTGGTCTTCCGACTCTTAAAGAGCCCATAATACCGCGCTTCGCGCGGTCTCGTCGGCCCTTTTTGGCGCGCTGCGCACGCCGAAAATGGCCCCCCTGGCCTCCAGGGGAGGGGGGGGGGGGGGGCCCGCCGTCCCCCTTTGCTACGTGCCTGCTCATTGGCATGATGACATGGACATATCATACTTATCGCAATGACATTCGTCCCCTGAAAACCCAAGTTAGATGAGCTGTATTGGCAGCTTTAAAGTTTAAAGTGAACGTTCTCCACGCTTGGGGCTTAGTTTGTCCTAGACAGTTGCCTGAACATGCATCGCGCTCCCGCATCGGATCAACGAACCCGCCTTTCCACGTCATGCTCTCGTCATTCCACGTCATGCTCTCATTGTTGTATGTGAGTAGAGTCGAACTCGATTGTTTCCTTTCGCCTGCTCCCATTGTTGGCGCAAACGGAATTCCTAGCACTGCACGTACAGACACAGTTCTAAATCTATACTTTACTGCTCTAGTCTCTAAAGACGGCCTACGCCTGTATGAGAGGTCCCTCGGTGGGCCGAAGGCAGTGGCGTCGCCACAGTTTCAAAACTTGTACGGACACAGATTGAACATTCATTATGGTCCGTGAATCACTGTGAATCGACTATGACAAATATGAATCATTGACAAGTCTGCCCTGAACAGGTTGGAAGGGCGTTGACAATGTGGGAGGGGCCCCTAGACGATCTGAAGGCACCTTCTTCTGCGACCTTGGGCCTTTCAACAGTAATATTGCAGTTGTCCAGGGAATAAAACTCAAAATTTTCGCGCCGCCCACGGCACAAGTTAACTACAAAATTACTTATATGCGGGTTAGAAAAAAACCGGCCCGTTTCTCGGCGTATTTGTGTGTTATGTTGCTACTTTTCTATATAATTGGGTACATAGCTCATTTTAGCACTTTTTTACCGCATTTTTAAACGCACAATAGCATTTTAGAGGTCGGCACCAGTGTTTTCCACGGGCCCACCAACCCCCAGCCCAGCCCGGCCCAGGCCCATGAACACCAAGCCCAGGCCCGGACCAGGCCCGGTCAAATTCATAATATTGAGGCCCAGGCCCGGTCCGGCCCGTTCAGATTAAGCATATCATTATTTTCACAAAATTTGCAATCATTATCCTAACATATTTCTTGTATACTATAAATGTGAAACAATGAATATGCAAACCAAAAAACAAAAAGCAACAGCCACAGCAACAGTGTTGCTGTGTAAGTGAACTGCTGGCTAAAGTATTTTTGAGCTCTGACCTGAGCTTGTGCGACGCGCGCATTACTTCCAAATAGTCAGGCCCAGGCCCATCCAGAGCCCAGTTTTTTCCCTCAAAGTTGAGGCCCAGCCCAGGCCCAGCCCAGGCTCAGCCCAGGCCCAGCCCAGGCCCAGCCCAGGCCCAGCCCAGGCCCAGCCCAGGGCCAGCCCAGGCCCAGCCCAGGCCCAGCCCAGGCCCAGCCCAGGCCCAGCCCAGGCCCAGCCCAGGCCCAGCCCAGGCCCAGCCCAGGCCCAGCCCAGGCCCAGCCCAGGCCCAGCCCAGGCCCAGCCCAGGCCCAGCCCAGGCCCAGCCCAGGCCCAGCCCAGGCCCAGCCCAGGCCCAGCCCAGGCCCAGCCCAGGCCCAGCCCAGGCCCAGCCCAGGCCCAGCCCAGGCCCAGCCCAGGCCCAGCCCAGGCCCAGCCCAGGCCCAGCCCAGGCCCAGCCCAGGCCCAGCCCAGGCCCAGCCCAGGCCCAGCCCAGGCCCAGCCCAGGCCCAGCCCAGGCCCAGCCCAGGCCCAGCCCAGGCCCAGCCCAGGCCCAGCCCAGGCCCAGCCCAGGCCCAGCCCAGGCCCAGCCCAGGCCCAGCCCAGGCCCAGCCCAGGCCCAGCCCAGGCCCAGCCCAGGCCCAGCCCATGGCCCATAGGGCCAGCCCAGCCCATGGCGAACTCTGGTCCGTACCATACGCAATGCGACGCATTGATGAGAAAGTATATCCAGGGCATAAGACTAAAATGTTCGCGCCGCTCCGCGGCGCAATTTCTTTAAGAGTTCCAGGTCTTGAGCTTAAAAATATTCCAAGTTGGTATAGCTGATTCCAAATTGGTGTCGCTGGTTCCAAAGTTGATATGGCAGTTTGCTAACTCCATCTCGGTTGGTATAGCTGATTCCAAATTGGTGTCGCTGGTTCAAAAGTTGATATGGCAGTTTGCTAACTCCAGCTCCTAAAAGTTGGTATGGCCCATGCCATACCAACTTGCCATACCAACGGTCATACTGTATTTTCCATCCTTGAAACGTGCCTTTTCATCCGTTTTGTTTGGCCCTTTCCACGCTTGGGAAGTGGGCCTTTTCAACGCTCGGGAAGGGGGCCCTTTCGAGGCGCCGCCCCTTCCCCTGGACGAAAGCCTGCCTACGTGCCTGCCCCTGTCTCACCATCTATCCTGTGCCCCACAGGCACGGTGTTCCCATCTGACCTCTCTAGTCTTCCCACAGGCCCCGGCTGGACAGCCCCGTGTTACCACCCCGGGAGCAGCGAGCCGCACAGCCGACGACGCCCCGCCGGCTGAAACTGACCGTGGTCGGGGACGGCACCGTCGGCAAGACGTGCCTCCTGTACGCCTTCGTCAACCGGCGCTCTTCCTTCGACGAGTACATGCCCACAGTGTAAGAAACTCCGACGAGTACATGCTCACCGTGTAAGAAACTCCGACGAGTACATGCCCACCGTGTAGGAAACTCCGACGAGTACATGCTCACCGTGTAAGAAACTCCGACGAGTACATGCTCACCGTGTAAGAAACTCCGACGAGTACATGCCCATCGTGTAAGAAACTCCGACGAGTCCATGCTCACCGTGTAAGAAACTCCGACGAGTACATGCCCACCGTGTAAGAAACTCCGACGAGTACATGCCCACCGTGTAAGAAACTCCGACGAGTACATGCCCACCGTGTAAGAAACTCCGACGAGTACATGCTCACCGTGTAAGAAACTCCGACGAGTACATGCCCACCGTGTAAGAAACTCCGACGAGTACATGCCCACCGTGTAAGAAACTCCGACGAGTACATGCCCACCGTGTAAGAAACTCCGACGAGTACATGCTCACCGTGTAAGAAACTCCGACGAGTACATGCTCACCGTGTAAGAAACTCCGACGAGTACATGCCCACCGTGTAAGAAACTCCGACGAGTACATGCTCACCGTGTAAGAAACTCCGACGAGTACATGCCCACTAGGGTGTGTCGTCCATCTCACAATTATATTGGAATATAACAAAAAGTGGCGCTGATGATTAAGAAAATGAAATCTGAAGAGCTTTTCCCGCTAAGATCAATAATTGGTGAGCGCGAGTCGATTAACTAAGAGACCTTTTCCCAATCTGTCGATGGGGGCGCCACCTATATCGCCGGTAGTTCCGAAGCATATTATTACTTAGTTTTATTTTTTCCGAAGTTTTCAAGAGTATTAAGGTGTAAAAACAAATATTTCAGCGCTCATTGTGGCGCCTTCCTCAGTGAGTGATTGGTGCAAGGTACCTTTTTGTCTAGGTCAACAGAAAAATGAGCATTTTCACGCGATGAATAAAATGGTTAGGACTTTCATTAAGAAATAAAATAATCTGCCTAAATTGATTACAAAAACACAAGATTAACGCCAACATTCACCCGCCAAAATAAAAGCATAACACACACGCACACACACACACACACAAAAACAATACTACGCAACATAAACACACGATGATACGCAACCGAATATCTAGATTACCCATGATTAGATTACCCATGATCGAGTTTTAGCAACCGTATATAACTAGCGACCATTTTTCCAGACTATGTCCCATATGGGGCTCAAATGAACATTTCCAACGTCGAGGTTGATCGAAGGGCGCGACTATCGAATCTCTATAGCCTCCCGGAACTTCCTTCTCTTCCAGTGACCTTCCAGGGCCAGGGTTTTCGCACTGAGCGGGTCCATACTTCCACTACATGTTTCAAAATGTCTAGCAGTGACCGATTTGTCCCCCCTTGCGAATTTTATATCGGATACATGCTCCTTCATCCTGACAGTTTTTGGTCTTCCGGTTTATCCTATGTAACTGGAGCCGCACGAGCACTTGATCTGGTAAACGGACCTTTTCTCTTGCCTGGTTCTATCGGGTCTTTAACGTTCACCAAACGATTTCGCAAACGTTTTGATGTGTGTGCTACCCTGATCCCTTCGTGTCTGAGCAGCTTCATTATCTTCTCACTCACACCTGGTACGTAGGGAACCGCTGCGTACACTTCCCTGCTCCTGGCAACCTCTTCCTGCGGGAGGTTCCATATTATTACTGTTACATGATTCTGTAGCTACTGTAAGCGATCATAAAAACCTGTTTTAGGGTAGACTGATACTAACAGATTGAAACTAACCTGAAAATGCAAACCAAAGCTGTATTCACTCTATTTCCCAATCAGATGTGCAAAGGCAAAAAAAACGCATCTCCACCTCATACGCACGGAACACCGGCCACCGGTCTAGCTCAGCTCGGCATTCGGCAGACTGAATTGACAGGCGGTGATGACAGAATGGGCGAGGTTGTGGCGATGGAGCAGGACAGCCGGGTCATCCCCACTTGAAATGGTTGACAGGCTACAGTCACCCCGATCGATGTAGGATATTAGAGGTTCTGTGGAAAAGTTTTACGAGCTTAGCGTCTTCATAGGAGAAACAGTCTCTTATTTAAAGAAAGGAGCTAGAACATTACCAATATATTGATTCGGGTGGACTAACAACGGAATGGGTGTCGAGACAGGACTTCGTCTTCACGCTGTTGGAAAAAACATATTTTTTGTTTCATAGCGACTGAGAAAAAGGTTTAAGCAGTGGTATCTAAATACATAGCAATTTCGTTTTTTTAGACAAATGTATTGTAATGTACAACTGAGTCAAAAATCGGTACCATGCATTGCATATGAAGGGCGCAGGTCCTGCTTCGAATTGATGGCCGGGAGGATGCGTCGCTGCTTCAGCCTCGCCGTGATGAGACGGTGCCTCGATTCCTCGCCCAGCACCGAAGAACGTTCCGTCACCATCCTGACGGTCCTCTCCACAGCCTGGGTGTGTACCGGGTACGGCGGGACAGCAGCTGGGACTTTTAGGATGTCCCGCAGGTCTTTGTCGCTGAGATCTCGCAGGAGCGGTGGCTGAGTCACCTCCGCTGGGCTCCAGTCGATGAGGTCGGCGTACCCTTCAGCTCCGAAGTTGACGTCAGGAAGCTGGAAGAGTCTGACGTCATGCGTCTCTAGTAGACGCGCAGCACGGATAAGACAGACCGCCTTCTCCCGGGTCTCCTGGTTGTCAGCGACAATGGCGAGCCGTAGCTATTCGGTAAGGGCCCAGTACCCGTTCCTTTGCACCACCGCGCCGGTCGGACGATGGTGCCGACACACCTCCAAATACGCCACAGCAGCTATCGGTATCGCCTCCGTCACCCTGCGAGTTATCACTCCCGCCACCCGACGAACATCCGCCTCCGCCGTGGTCGCCTCCGCAGTCGCCTCTGTTCCAGGAAACGGGGTTGAGCGCCTGACTAGGGCGGCCGCCCCGTGTGACGCTCCGTTAAAACTGGTGTTTTTCGCGGTTTTACGCGACACCTGGCGGTGAGAGCGTGCAGAGACAGGGCCGATACGTGACCGAACCGAGTGTGTGACCATCTGCAACTTTTACGTGGCTTTTTGAGTCATTTTCAATCGGTTTTTATTTGTTGATGCCGGTGAGCGCTCCATGGGAGGAGTCACGCTCAGTGACCTGACGTTCTACCGATTCCGGAAGAGGTATGGCCGTCCCGGCCAATCAGGGCTGCCGACCGCCATCTACCGATACCCGGATCGGGCGACTACACTGTCGGGTCAGGGCGAGTGGCCGCCGCCGTTGCGGCCCTCCTGGCTGGGCAGGGGCGGAATCAGGCCCTGGGCCGAGGGAGCGGCCGTCCCGCGTCTGGAGCTTGCTGGTGCTTCGTCCCGCAGAAGAGGAAGAGGAACGCACCGCGGCTGCCGCGCTGGACGGCGCGTTCAGCTCCGGCGACATCGCGGGAGCCGCGACGGTGTTTGGCTGGGTCGATGCGAGTCGCGCCCCCAGTCTGCGCGTTGCCTGACTCCGCTTGCGCAGTTGACGCGGGGGCGGACGGCCGCTGTGGTGCGGCCGAGCCGTGACCCGTCCGGGTCGCGCTCATCGAGCGGCAGCGCCATCTACTCCGGCCGTGCATCACTGCTACCTCGCGGTGCCGCCGTGGAGCCGGCTCCGAGTGCTGACCGCGACCTTTTCGCCCCACCGGTCTCTGGGGTGGCACCCCCAACACCACCAGAACAAGATCGACACCTTCTACAACCACCCCGCCTGACGATCCGTCAGACGCGACAGGCTGAAATCCGTGCGGCTGCTGCCTCGTCGTGTGCGCTGAAGATCGGCCACCTGAATGTACGTTCTCTAACGGCGCACCTGGACGAGGTCAACCATCTGCTGCTGCGGGAACAGCTTGACGTGCTTTGTATCAGAGATACATGGCTGACCGATGCAGTTAACACCGACATGCTGCTATTCCCGGGCTACGTCATCAGTCGTCGCGATCGACGGACTAGGAAGACGGGAGGCGGAGTCGCCATCGTCCACCGCAGCACACTGAGGGTCGAGAAGCTGCGGGTGCCCACTGTCAACTCGACACTCGAAGCACTCTGGCTCCAGATCATTGGCCGATCTACCATCATCGTCGGCGCAGTGTACCGCCCTCCATCTGGTCCGTCCGCGCCATCCATCGACGACCTCCGCCACCAGCTGACGCATGTTCTGGCGCATGATCGACCAACCTACGCGCTCGGAGACCTAAACTTCGACCTTCTTCGTCCTGAGAAGCCAGGTGTATCGTCATACATGCAGCAGCTTAGCGATTTATCGCTAAGGCAGCTGATCACGGGGCCCACTCGTCCTGGGCCGAGCCCATCGCTGATCGACCACCTGACAACAAGTCGACCAGACCTGACATCAGCCGCCCGAGTGACGCAGTGCAACATCAGCGACCACGATCTTATCACTGTGGCCGTCACCGATGTCAAGACACGTTGCAGTCCCGACATCGTCACCGTGCGGTCCACGCGGTACGTCAACAAGGACGCCCTCTGCCTCGACCTCCTCCAAGCCGACTGGACACAGGTCTACGAAGCAGACTCCATCAGCGACATGTGGAACATCTTCCTCACAGCATGGGATCCCATCATCAACCAACACATGCCAATGCGGACCATCAAAGTGAAGCACAGACCGTGTCCATGGCTTGATGACGACACAGTGCGAGAGGCCATGGCAGCTCGTGACCATGCACGCGCCGACAGGGACCTCATCCCGTGCGACGCCACCGAGAGGGAGTTTCGGGAAAGCCGGAACGCCGTGAAGATGGTCATCAACCGCGCGAGCGCTGCCTTCCACTCTTCTTTCAAGCACTCCCGTCCGAAGACCTGGAAGAACATCAGGCAGTTCCTGGTCTCATCTCGGAAGGCTCAGCCGAGGACAACCAGTGCAGTGCCGGCGGATCCTGAGTGGCCAGACCGACTGAATCACTTCTTCACGTCAGTCGGCTCCGGCGTGGCGCACGCACTAGCGGAGAGCGACGCTGGCGAACCGCTGTCGCCCCGGCCGCCCCGCGTATGTGCCGGGTCGTTCTCTCCGTATTCTGCCACCCTACCGGAACTCTCAGCAGCTCTAAAGCACATGGGTTCGTCCCGCGCCTGTGGTCCTGACGGCATCACCGTTCAGATGTTACGAAGTACATTTCCAGTGGTGGGTCCGCATTTGCTGAGGCTTTTTAACGATTGCATCACTAATTGTGTATTGCCCGAGCAGTGGAAGGCTGCCACCATTACCGCTCTCCACAAAAAGGGGGACACTGCTGACCCCAATAACTACCGTCAGATATCAGTCCTTCCTGTCGTGACGAAACTATGCGAGCGTGTGGTCTGTACCCAGCTGATGTCGTACCTCACATCCCACCATGTACTATGCCCGCAGCAGTACGGTTTCAGGCCGGGCCTGTCTACGGAGGCGGCCCTGCTCGACGCTGTCATTTTCGCAACAGACAACATCGACAGACGCATGATAACATCACTCGTCACAGCTGACACGTCTAAGGCCTTTGACAGCGTCGAGCACAGCCGTCTCCTGGACAAGTTGGAATGGTATGGTGTCCAACGCGAGTGGTTCTCGGCCTGGCTGCGGGGGCGTACCCGGACCGTGCGGGGTGGATCGTGCGCACTGGACGTGACTCACGGGGTGGTCCCGGGATCCATCTTAGAACCTGCGCTCTTCCTCATTTTCACCAACGATCTGCCACAGCACCTTCCACACGGAAGGATCGTGATGTACGCTGACGACACTCAGTTCCTTGATGCTGACTTTCCATCAAACCTTCAGGCCCTAAAAACTCGTATTGAGAGCTCTCTCCTTATAGCTATGAAGTGGTTTACACAGAACCGTCTAAAAATCAATCCGGCTAAAACGGAGATGATCATCCTCAGATCTCGCCGTCAAAACATCACTGCCGACTTCTCTGTTTATTTCGGCAACGACGAAGCTTCTCCCTCACAAAGCGTCAAGGTGCTGGGTGTTGTCATCGACCCACACCTGTCATGGAACCGCCACGTCTCATCATTGCTAACCTCAACCGCCACGTTCAGCGTTGCTATTGTGTGCTGGTAGGTCTCGCGCGAATCCGTCATAAGCTGCCAAAATTCGTCAGACGTCTGCTGGTCGAGGCTCTTGTCTTCCCTCACATCCGTTATTGCATAACGGTGTGGGGGAAACTGTACCGCGGCACAGAGGCAGCGCGTGCAAAAGGCGATCAACTTCGGTGTCCGCATTGTGACTGGCCTCGGCCGGCGCGATCATGTCACCCCGTCATTACGGGAGCTCGGGTGGCCTAATGTTGAGGACATGATCAACAAACGTGACATTGCCGCTGTGCGCCACCTCATCACTGCCCCCAGCGCCTCAGAGCCGCTGCGCGGTCGGGTGGAAAGGCGTGCCGACGTGTCCGCCCGACACACGCGCGCCAGTGAAGGCGGCCAGCTCGAGCTGCCACGCGTGCGGACGGAATTCGCAAAGCGCAGTTTCATGTACCGAGCCGCAAGTGCCTGGAACGCCCTCACACCAGAGGCCAGGCGATAGCCCATCTGCATGCTGCATCTATATACCGGGATATGGTTGCGATCGATGTCAGCGGCCGGGGTCGGTCTGTGTTGCCACTCTTTTGCCGCTGTGTTCTATCATCTGTATTTTTATCATCATCTGATACTGTATTTTGTACTTTTATCTTGGTGTACTTAATTTTTGTAATGACGTGGATACCATAAAATCCATACCATGGAGGGTCCTAATACATATACTTTATCTGTACTGTATCAGTTTCCTGACGAAATGGTCGCCATTAGTGCGGCCCTCGAGTGGTTGGTGGAACGTCTGGACCGGGACGACAGGGTGATCCTTTGCACGATCAGCCAGTCGGCGCTGGCGGCCCTGAGACCTAAGACCCGGGCCGCCTGCTCAGAGCTCGCTGCTGAGAACAGTTATCTGGCGTGCCCTGCTGGCCGTGGCACAAGAGGCCGCCGGGTTTACCTCATTGGGTACCGCCTCACAGTAAGCTCGCTAGCAATGAGAGGACTGATGCGCTGGCCGGGGAGGCGTCGGCGCCACCACAGGAAGGTATAGCCATGGACACCAGGACGGTCCACCGAGCAGCGGCCAGAACCGCGCCGCCGTGCGCCACCTGCAAGCTGGCCCTAGGCCTGGTATCGTGCCTTGACGGGTTCGCACGTCCCGCCACTGCACCGGTGATCGGCCTGAACCGGGCCGCGGCGGCTGACGTCCACCAGCTTCGTGCGAGCCACTGCTCCTGGTCGGCCTACTACTTACATCGGATCGGCGGAAACCCTTTCCGGCAGTAACCGCAGTGCGACTCGCTCGGCTGCATGATGGACTGGTGCTTCATCTGCAGGGAGGATACCGACATCTCGGAGCACATCCTGCTGAGGTGTCCGGCCCTAATGTGTGTCCGGATACGCCTGCTGGGCACCATCTCGCCCAGACCAAAAGACATGCGGAGCGATAGCGTGCGACAGCGACCATGGCGGCCGCTGCCAGGTCCATCCACCAGTCATTCCATTCCAGGTTTTATTGACAAGAAAATCCCGAAATAACACCCTACATCACAGATTTCGATAAACTATGTTTTAGGGGTAATCTGGGCCGTAGATTTACGTTGTGGAATTTTCAGCTTCGTCCATCCAGCGGTTTTCGAGTTTTAGCCTAAAAATAGTGTCGAAAATAGATGGGGCTAGTGTGTGGCCGAAAAATGTAGAGGGCGGAGTGGTCGAATATGCAATTTTTGGACCTCGGAGAAAACTCGCTGGCGCTCACCAAATACCGACATTTAAGCACTTATTTCTCTGTAAATCAACATTTTAGCACCATGCGCCACGAAAAATTACATTCCAATATAAATCTAAGAGATCAACCCAGGCTATGACACACCCTAAATTGCCCACCGTATAAAAAAACTCCGACGAGTACATGCTCACCGTGTAAGAAACTCCGACGAGTACATGCCCACCGTGTAAGAAACTCCGACGAGTACCTATACATGCTCACCGTGTAAAAAAACTCCGACGAGTACATGCCCACCGCGTAAGAAACTCAGACGAGTACATGCTCACCGCGTAAGAAACTCAGACGAGTACATGCTCACCGTGTAAGAAACTCCGACGAGTACATGCTCACCGTGTAAGAAACTCCGACGAGTACATGCTCACCGTGTAAAAAAACTCCGACGAGTACATGCCCACCGTTTAAGAAACTCCGACGAGTACATGCTCACCGTGTAAGAAACTCCGACGAGTACATGCCCACCGTTTAAGAATCTCCGACTAGTACATGCTCACCGTGTAAGAAACTCCGACGAGTACATGCTCACCGTGTAAGGAACTCCGACGAGTGCATGCCCACCGTGTAAGAAACTCCGACGAGTACCTATACATGCCCACCGTGTAAGAAACTCCGACGAGTACCTATACATGCCCACCGTGTAAGAAACTCCGACGAGTATATGCCCACCGCGTAAGAAACTCAGACGAGTACATGCTCACCGTGTAAGAAACTCCGACGAGTACATGCTCACCGTGTAAGAAACTCCGACGAGTACATGCTCACCGTGTAAAAAACTCCGACGAGTACATGCCCACCGTTTAAGAAACTCCGACGAGTACATGCTCACCGTGTAAGAAACTCCGACGAGTACATGCCCACCGTGTAAGAAACTCCGACGAGTACCTATATATGCCCACCGTATAAGAAACTCCGACGAGTACATGCCCACCGTGTAAGAAACTCCGACGAGTACATGCCCACCGTGTAAGAAACTCCGACGAGTACCTATACATGCCCACCGTGTAAGAAACTCCGACGAGTACATGCCCATCGTGTAAGAAACTCCGACGAGTACCTATACATGCTCACCGTGTAAGAAACTCCGACGAGTACATGCTCACCGTGTAAGAAACTCCGACGAGTACATGCTTACCGTGTAAGAAACTCCGACGAGTACATGCTCACCGTGTAAGAAACTTCGACGAGTACATGCCCACCGTGTAAGAAACTCCGACGAGACATGCTCACCGTGTAAGAAACTCCGACGAGTACATGCTCACCGTGTAAGAAACTCCGACGAGTACATGCTCACCGTGTAAGAAACTCCGACGAGTACATGCTCACCGTGTAAGAAACTCCGACGAGTACATGCTCACCGTGTAAGAAACTCCTACGAGTTCATGCCCACCGTGTAAGAAACTCCGACGAGTGCATGCTTACCGTGTAAGAAACTCCGACGAGTACATGCCCACCGTGTAAGAAACTCCGACGAGTACATGCACACCGTGTAAGAAACTCCGACGAGTACATGCCCACCGTGTAAGAAGCTCCGACGAGTACATGCCCACCGTGTAAGAAACTCCGACGAGTACATGCTTACCGTGTAAGAAACTCCGACGAGTACATGCTCACCGTGTAAGAAACTTCGACGAGTACATGCCCACTGTGTAAGAAACTCCGACGAGACATGCTCACCGTGTAAGAAACTCCGACGAGTACATGCTCACCGTGTAAGAAACTCCGACGAGTACATGCTCACCGTGTAAGAAACTCCGACGAGTACATGCTCACCGTGTAAGAAACTCCGACGAGTACATGCTCACCGTGTAAGAAACTCCTACGAGTTCATGCCCACCGTGTAAGAAACTCCGACGAGTACATGTTAACCGTGTAAGAGACTCCGACGAGTACATGCCCACCGTGTAAGAAACTCCGACGAGTACATGCACACCGTGTAAGAAACTCCGACGAGTACATGCCCACCGTGTAAGAAGCTCCGACGAGTAAATGCCCACCGTGTAAGAAACTCCGACGAGTACATGCTCACCGTGTAAGAAACTCCGACGAGTACATGCTCACCGTGTAAGAAACTCCTACGAGTTCATGCCCACCGTGTAAGAAACTCCGACGAGTACATGCTTACCGTGTAAGAGACTCCGACGAGTACATGCCCACCGTGTAAGAAACTCCGACGAGTACATACCCACCGTGTAAGAAACTCCGACGAGTACATGCTCACCGTGTA
This sequence comes from Chirona hameri, assembly GCA_036785665.1. Taxonomy (NCBI): domain Eukaryota; kingdom Metazoa; phylum Arthropoda; class Thecostraca; order Balanomorpha; family Balanidae; genus Chirona; species Chirona hameri. Next base: position 12,819 of record JAXIVJ010000347.1, on the reverse strand, counting down.
AGAAACGCCGACGAGTACATGATCAGCATGTAATAAACTCCGACAAGTACATGCTCACCGTGTAAGAAACTCCGACGAGTACATGCCCACCGCGTAAGAAACTCAGACGAGTACATGCTCACCGTGTAAGAAACTCCGACGAGTACATGCTCACCGTGTAAGAAACTCCGACGAGTACATGCCCACCGTTTAAGAAACTCCAACGAGTACATGCTCACCGTGTAAGAAACTCCGATGAGTACATGCTCACCGTGTAAGAAACTCCGACGAGTACATGCCCACCGTGTAAGAAACCCCGACGAGGACATGCTCACCGTGTAAGAAACTCCGACGAGTACATGCTCACCGTGTAAGAAACTCCGACGAGTACATGCTCACCGTGTAAGAAACTCCGACGAGTACATGCCCACCGTTTAAGAAACTCCGACGAGTACATGCTCACCGTGTAAGAAACTCCGACGAGTACATGCCCACCGTGTAAGAAACTCCGACGAGTACATGCCCACCGTGTAAGAAACTCCGACGAGTACATGCTCACCGTGTAAGAAACTCCGATGAGTACATGCTCACCGTGTAAGAAACTCCGACGAGTAAATGCTTACCGTGTAAGAAACTCCGACGAGTACATGCTCACCGTGTAAGAAACTTCGACGAGTACATGCCCACCGTGTAAGAAACTCCGACGAGACATGCTCACCGTGTAAGAAACTCCGACGAGTACATGCTCACCGTGTAAGAAACTCCGACAAGTACATGCTCACCATGTAGGAAACTCCGACGAGTACATGCTCACCGTGTAAGAAACTCCGACGAGTACATGCTCACCGTGTAAGAAACTCCGACGAGTACATGCTCACCGTGTAAAAAACTCCTACGAGTTCATGCCCACCGTGTAAGAAACTCCGACGAGTACATGCTTACCGTGTAAGAAACTCCGACGAGTACATGCCCACCGTGTAAGAAACTCCGACGAGTACATGCCCACCGTGTAAGAAACTCCGACGAGTACATGCCCACCGTGTAAGAAGCTCCGACGAGTACATGCCCACCGTGTAAGAAACTCCGACGAGTACATGCCCACCGTGTAAGCAACTCCGACGAGTACATGCTCACCGTGTAAGAAACTCCGACGAGTACATGCCCACCGTGTAAGAAACTCCGACGAGTACATACCCACCGTGTAAGAAACTCCGACGAGTACATGCTCACCGTGTAAGAAACTCCGACGAGTACATGATCAGCGTGTAATAAACTCCGACGAGTACATGCTCACCGTGTAAGAAACTCCGACGAGTACATGCTCACCGTGTAAGAAACTCCGACGAGTACATGCTCACCGTGTAAGAAACTCCGACGAGTACATGCTCACCGTGTAAGAAACTCCGACGAGTACATGCCCACCGTGTAAGAAACTCCGACGAGTACATGCTCACCGTGTAAGAAACTCCGACGAGTACAAGCCCACCGTGTAAGAAACTCCGACGAGTACATGCTCACCGTGTAAGAAACTCCGACGAGTACATACCCATCGTGTAAGAAACTCCGACGAGTACCTATACATGCCCACCGTGTAAGAAACTCCGACGAGTACATGCTCACCGTGTAAGAAACTCCGACGAGTACATGCTCACCGTGTAAGAAATTCCGACGAGTACATGCTCACCGTGTAAGAAACTCCGACGAGTACATGCTCACCGTGTAAGAAACTCCGACGAGTACATGCCCACCGTGTGAGAAACTCCGACGAGTACATGCTCACCGTGTAAGAAACTCCGACGAGTACATGCCCACCGTGTAAGAAACTCCGACGAGTACATGCTCACCGTGTAAGAAACTCCGACGAGTACATGCTCACCGTGTAAGAAACTCCGACGAGTACATGCTCACCGTGTAAGAAACTCCGACGAGTATATGCCCACCGTGTGAGAAACTCCGACGAGTACATGCTCACCGTGTAAGAAACTCCGACGAGTACATGCCCACCGTGTAAGAGACTCCGACGAGTACATGCCCACCGTTTAAGAAACTCCGAATAGTACCTATACATGCCTACCATGTAAGAAGTCAGGTCGTCGCATGTTCTTTTCTTCGCGTGCGAGTACGACAGTTAAATAATGACCAATGGCAAAGGTAATGCATTACCTTTGGGGATGGTGAATGTGTTTTGTTTTGGTATATCTTATCATTCCCGTGTGGATTTAGACGTATTTAGGGAGACATTTTAGGTAGTTGCTATCCACTGTAATGGATAACGACCAGCTGCCAAGAGAACGACTGCCTTAGACCGCCATTTTGTTTTGTCCGGGTCGGCCTGAAGCCATGCTTCCCGGAGGGGCGCTAACGTCTGGTCAATTTAACCAGGTAAAGTTACGTTAAACCGCCTAATGCTGTCCGGTATAAAGATACGTCTATCGTTCTACATTACGTCGGCTAGTGCTATCCGACGCGAATGTAATGGAAGCCGAAACGGGGATATAAGTACCTACATTCAAATATGTCCGTGAAGTTTGCGTCGTGTTCGTATTCGTTTTCAGTGTCGAGTTCCGATTGGCCCCCCAAATTAGGCATATGTATAGATCTCGTCGAGTTATGCACGAATATGCTATCAGTTTTGCCAGAGGACGCACGGTTTGACCTCCAGAGGTCATCGAAATGTCACCACACGGTGTACACTGTACACTGTACAGTGTACAGTATACACCAGTGAACATGCGATAAAGTCTGTGTTTTTCTTAGTTTACCGTTCGATTTGCTCGCAACATGTCTCAAATGAATCGTCGTCAAGACGGCTTGCGTCACGGTCAATATATTTTCACCCAGAGATCAAAGGTCAAGGTCACGGAGACGGATACGACATTTTTAAGCCGTTGTACAGCCTAGTTTTTCCTTGACCGTGTACCTTTGACCTCTGGGTAAAATGAATTGACCGTGACGCAACCTGGCGTGACGACGATTCATTTGAGGCCTGTTGCGAGCAAATTCAACGGTAAACGAACACACTAGGCTGTGCACCGACTTAAAAAATGTATTATTCGTCTCCGTGACCTTGATCTTTGACCTTTGTGTACATATTTATTGACTGCGACGCAAGCTGGTGTGACGGCCATTCATTTGAGGCCGTTTGCGAACAAATCGAACGGTAAACGTAAAACCTAGGCTGTACACCGGCTTAAAATGTCGTATTCGTCTCCGTGACCTGGACCTTTGACCTCTGGGTGACATTTTCTTGACCGTGACGCAAGCTGGCGTGACGACCATTCATTTGAGTCCTCAGTCGGCGCGTGACCTTGGTTGGGGTCGGAGCGTCCGCCCGCAGCTCCTGACATGCCGGCTGAGTGAGCGGGGCCGCGTGCGTCCGGGCGGCGGACTGTGGCTGGGTGCGGTGCGTACTGGCCGTGAATGGCTTGATTGAAACGATTTTCGGACAGTGTGGGCAAACAGTGCAACAGTGAGTGGTGGTGTGGAATTGGTGACACCAGACTGTGTGTGGACTCTGATGAGAGCGTGGATGAGTCGGCCTGAGTCGGGTTACCGACTGTCTGACGCCGGGTGCTGACAGCGACACTGCAATGTCCGTTCGCCGGAAGGTGCAAGTTTCGGTGCCGGAGATGGCACGGCGCATCGAGGGGCGCAAGGCGAAGCGGTCGGCGCCCGAGCGAGGCTCCAAATCGCCTCACGACTCCGAGCTGCCTTCTGCCAAGCAGCAGGTCGCCGCCCCCGCAGCGGCCGCGCCGGAGGGGGTGGAGCTCAGTGCGTCAGCACTCGCTGACATTCAGCGCCTAATCAGCTCCGGCATCGCTACTGTCATTGCGGCATTCGAGGCCAAGTTTGAGCATCTGGAGAGGCGGCTGGACGTGCTGGAGTCGGAAGCTATGGACAGGGATGGCAAAATTGCGCGTCTTGGTCAACTGCTGGATGATCAGATCAGGTTCAATGAAGAACTCCGGGGTCAAGTGGAAAGCATTGACATGAACAGACGTCTCTCATCTCTGATTGTCACGTGCGCAGAGTTTGGTCGCCGCTCGACAGACGAAGACGTGGAAGAAAAGGTCGTGCTTGCCATCAACAAGAGGATCCCTGGTATCCATCTAACCACGGCCGACATACAGGTGGCTCATCGCTTGCAGGGGGATAGGATCATCTGCAAGTTCGTGAAGAGTAGAGTCCGAGGCAAGATTTTCGATGCGCGATTTGACCTGAACCGTTTCGGTCGTCACTCGGAGTCGGCCGGTCCTGGTGGTGACCGGCAGATGGCGCCGCTGTATCTGTCGGAATCGCTCACCGCTTCGAATCAGTGGCTGTACAGTCAGCTACTCCAAGCGAGGAAGTCATCTGGCGGCTCCAAGGTGGCGTCTGTGTTCAGTCGCCGGGGAAACGTCTTCTGACGGACCGTCAGAGGGGGCACCAACATCCGTGTCCCTGACGTGGACTCCCTGCGGTGGATTCTCGGCGGCGGCGGCGGCAGCGGCGGACTGGCGGCTGCTGGCCCGGGTCCGGGTCGGGCTGCGCCCGCTGTGGGCGGGACGCCGACCGACCACGGTGGGGAGGAGCGGTCGAGCCGACCGCCGACCGGATCATCTCGGGGACATCGAGGGACTGTTCCGGGGCCGTCTGGTGCGGCCGTTCCGGCCGGTGTGGCTGCGCCGTCGGTCCCTATGCCGTCTAGTGCGGCCGCGTCGTCTGGTGTGGCTGCGCCGTCTGGTGTGGCTGCGTCGTCTGGTGCGGCTGCTTCGTCCGGTGTGGCGGCGCCGTCGGGCTCGACATCGTCTGGTGTGGCTGCGTCGTCCGGTTGGGCTGCGTCGTCGGGCCTGGCGCCGCCTGGAGCGGCTTCGTCATCCGGCCTGATGGAGGTGGTGGTATCTGGCTCGATGTCTTCACCTGGACTTCTGGGCGATCCTGATGATCCGCCTTCTCTGCCGGGGGCTTCTGTGTCGGAGTAAGTCTCTGACCGCGATAACCTGTACCCTGAACATGACACGGCCCTTGAGTTTGAGCGCTCTGTGAGAACTGTGTGCTCACGCTGGCCTCGGTGATTTTTTGACTGTCCGAATTGTCGCTGTGTTGTTAGCAATTTGATGATGGGGGCATTAATGATAGTACATTATTATCAGTTGTTGAAAACTGCACAATGCACCGCGATGTAGAGAGTCCTTTTTGTTAATGTTTGTATCCCGGCCCGCCGTCCGGGCGCGATACGGTCTGCGTGTTTTGGTTGGCAGTATGCCAAGGTCAAGGTCGCGTTTAGGGGAAGAGGGTGGGGGTGGGGGAGGGGAGGAAGGCGTGACCCGGACCCGGGCCAGCAGCCGCCAGTCCGCCGCTGCCGCCGCCGCCGCCGAGAATCCGCCGCAGGGAGTCCACGTCAGGGACACGGATGTTGGTGCCCCCTCTGACGGTCCGGCAGAAGACGTTTCCCCGGCGACTGAACACAGACGCCACCTTGGAGCCGCCAGATGACTTCCTCGCTTGGAGTAGCTGACTGTACAGCCACTGATTCGACGCGGTGAGCGATTCCGACAGATACAGCGGCGCCATCTGCCGGTCACCACCAGAACCGGCCGACCCCGAGTGACGACCGAAACGGTTCAGGTCAAATCGCGCATCGAAAATCTTGTCTCGGACTCGTACCTGCAGCAACGTATGCGGTAATTAAAACTTACAGGACCACGAGGGGACAAATAGGACATCGAAGCATTGCTGATACCCGCCAGCCACGCTGGCGGGTATCACGTATATCGGGTATATACGACTCGATGTTACTGCCGCGGGGCCGGTTAGCGCTAATGAGTTCTCATATATCGCAAAGCTGCCGCCGTCGCCGCCAATATCATTCAGTGTGCTTACGCACTATTGCAACTAGTAGGTGGAGTAAGGATGAGTAGCATGGAGAGTGTATCTGTAGTATCGTTTAACGCCAGGGGGCTGAGGAACTCGGTTAAACGTCGGTCCGTGTTTAGGCACCTCCACACATCGTATCGACGTAGTATTGTCATGTTACAGGAAACACATTCACGCCCAGAGATCGAACACGTTTGGAGATCCGAGTGAGGAGGGCACATAGTGTTCGCGCATGGATCAGATACTGCACAGGCAGGCGTTGCGATAATGTTCCCTTCAGGATACCCAAACAGAGTTACTGAAGTATATTAAGATAATGACGGCCGGTTAGTTTGTTTAGAAGTGGGTAGCGAGTCAGGCCGCTTGCTTCTTTTGTCAGTGTACGCCCCCGCAGTGAATGATCAGAGAAAGAAATGTGAATTTTTAGATTTGGTAAGAAACATATTATTAGCTCACTCAAATCGTCGCACGTTTGCAGGCGGTGATTTCAATATAAAGCTTGGAGCACTTGACAGTGATCAGGCAGAGTATAGCAATACCAGATCCGCCAAAAAGTTGCGGTACATTCTAGATGAATTTGAATTGGTAGATGTTTGGAGAATGCAACATCCCACGACCAGAAGATATACGTGGCGCAGGACGACACCACTACAGCAATCACGGATTGATTTCATATTTGTCAGCAACGGTGTATTTACTAATGAGGTGGTACGAAGCCGGATAGACGCTGGGATTTTGAGTGACCACAATGTTATCAGCGTATACGCTGACTTTAGTACGGAAAAACGTGGACCCGGTATTTGGCGTTTCAATAATGAGTTACTCAATTGTGAGGCTTTTGTGGGATCAGTGAGACAGGAAATTGCAGACGTTAAAGCAGGTCAGGGTTACTACGCAGGTGACATTAAAAAAGGCGTGGAAGTGGAAATGCTACTGAGTAATATAAGGGTTATAGCAATAAAGAAAAGTAAGGCCATATCTAGAGAAAAGAGATTAGAGGAAAATGAATTATATGATAAAGTAAATTATTTGGAGGCAGAGTTGGCTGAGAATCCTTCTGGTGCTTTGGTGGGTGAATACGAGAGGGCGAAAAATAAACTTGATCATGATAAAGTTAATCGTGGTAAATTTGCTATGCTTTGCACGCAGGCAAAGTGGATAGAAGAGGGCGAAAAATCCACCAAGTATTTTCTGAGGTTAGCAAATAAACGCAGTCGAAGCTAACATATCAGCATTAAAAGCGGAAGATGGTAACGTTATTCGTGGCAACTCTGCGATACTAAATGAATGTGTGAAACATTATCGTTCATTATATGCCTCAGCACTGAGTTTCGCTGATTATGCTACGTTTGAGTTAGATGACAATGACCCCCGCCTTTCTGAAGAGGAGAGATTAGAATGTGAAGGGCCAGTTACTAAGGACGAATGTCGAATTGCTCTCGTAAAAATGGCACGCAATAAGGCAGCAGGAGTATCAGGATTCGGATTCTCGGCTGAGTTTTTCTCTTTCTTTTGGGCAGAACTGGGCGCAATTATTGTAGACTATTTTAACGATGCGAGGGACAGAAAGGAGTTGTTCATTACACACAGAAGGGGGATTATTACTCTGATTCCTAAGAAAGGCGATCAGAGAATGTTGAAAAACAAGCGACCGATTTGTTTGTTGGACGTGATTTATAAAATACTTGCAAAGGTCATAGCGAATAGATTAGCGGGAGTTATGAGTAAACTAGTACATGAAAATCAAACCGGATTTATTAAAGGGAGGTACATTGGGGAAAATTTAAGACTCATTGCAGATATCATTTCTTACTGTAATATGCACGACTTACCAGGGGTATTATTGGCTGTAGATTATAAGAATGCGTTCGATTCCCTGGAACATGAGTTCTTATGGTTCACGCTTGAATCCTTTAATTTTGGTCCCAATTTTTGCTCCTGGGTGAAGCTTTTGTATTCTGGAACCCAGCTATCTATTAAGAACAACGGAACTACGTCAGAGAGGTTTCCCTCTACTCGTGGCACCTTTCAAGGATCACCGCTAAGCGGGATGGTATTTAATTTGGCGGCGGAATTGCTTGCCATAAGAATAAGAAAAACGAGAAATATTCATGGCATAGAAATAAGCAATGTTGAAGTCAAGATGAGTCAATATGCGGACGACCTAACCCTGTTTCTCAAGGATGAGGAATCTCTAATGAGGGTTTTTGAAATGATTGAGGAGTTTGGTAATGCATCCGGGTTACGTGTAAATGAAAGTAAAACGAAGTTAATGTGGCTGGGCGCATATAAGAGACAGGAAAAGACAGTGCGAAATATTGAAGTTGCATCTAAACTCAAAATTTTAGGTGTGTGGTTCAGTGCGACAGAACAGTGTGCTGACGACAATATTGATCCGGTAATTAATAAAGTTAAAAACACGATCAATAGCTGGTCTCAACGTAGTTTAACCATCAAAGGCAGGATTGCTATCACAAAATCTCTATTAATTTCTCAATTAGTGTTTATCGCACTCGCTTATAAGGTACCTAATGCAGACCTGAAACAAATGGAATCGCTCATAATGCGTTTTATATGGCGTGCACTGAGATAAAAATTTACGCTCTTAAACTCTATGAGGGGGAGTTGCCCAAATTGACTCCCCAAAACTCCGTCTGATTGGGGGAGTAATTCCATTGTTACACCCAATAACGCTCCTTACAACACTCCCAGCTCTGATTACTCCCATGAAGAACTCCTTCTTGAACTCCTCTCTACCCTCTCTACTCCCCTCCAAAACTCTGCGTAACTCCTGTCACTACTCCACATAACTCCCCCTGCTACTCCCTTGACCCTTTCTACTCCCCTCCGAAACCCTGCATTACTCCTGTCGCTACTCCACATAACTCCCCCTGCTACTCCCTTCTACACCCTTTCACTCCCATACAAAAGTACCCTGAACTCTATACGTCACTACCATGCTACTCCCCCTCCATAACCCCCTCTTACACCCCCTGAATTTGGCCTGCGCGCGCATGGTCTAAATTCATTGCACTGAATCCACATGCAGCACACTCAGACACATTTCGACCCACACAACAAAAACGTTCTTGGCAATACTCTTTATTGCAACACTGAAGGCGATTTCTTCGCAAAAAAGAAACATTGACAAACATGCGGACGACGCGGGCCTCACCGTCGCCAGAAGCCTGCGCGGTGTGTCGGTCCACCAGAGGAGCCTGCAAAAAAGTATAATGGCTATGTTGCTATATTCATGTTACTTTGGCTCGCTGACAAGCTGCACATAAAGCTGAGATAGCATGCATAAAACCAACACACAACATACCAAATAAACAGCATAAATCACAGACATGCTTACCGTTGTCAACGCCGCGGCCTCACCCGAGGAAATGGGAAGTAAAATGGCGGCCGAACGCCTCAAATACTCCCCTGCAAAAACTCTCTATTATTCTCAAAAACACTCGAGAACTCCGGACAGAGTTGTTGTGAGAGTTTATTGTTGGATAGTTAAGAGTTTTCAGAGGGGAGTAGGACACCGAGGGAGAGTACATCTGAGAGAGTTATGTCAACACCATCAGAAAAATTCCCCAAAACTCTGCGCGTCGCTCAAACATCCTTTGAACACGCTCGATAACTCTGTTTACTGGAGTAATAACAACACCATGTGATATATCGAGTTTAAGGTTGTTTTCGGTGAGAGAGTGGTGTTGTGCAGTGTAAATTCCTTACGGTATTCCGAGGAGGGTAGAGTTGATTTTTTCTCTCAGTGTGGTAGGCCTCCAAAGGTGGCACGAAGTACCCTGTGTCAGAGAGTACAAGACGGTGGTTTAAACGCCACTGATATTACACAAATGTATAAAGCGCTCAAACTGACATGGATCAGTAGGATGATTAAAAAGCCTGAGGCGACTTGGTGTCGATTACTTCAAGCTCGTATCGGCTTTTTGCGGCTCAGCGATCTCTTGCGTTGTGACCGCGCTATGACTTACGTCGGCCGACTTAAAATACCGAGTTTTTATAAAGATATCATGAGAAGTTTCCAGAGATTGATGTATACTCCCGTAGATAGCGCCATAAAAGCTCGTAAACAATTATTATGGTTTAATGACGAAGTTAAGAGAAACAACAATTCGTTTTACATAAAACAAATGTATAGAGTGAGAATACGATTCATCGACGATATCGTCGGGCACAACGGGCATATTTTGAATTTAGAGCAACTGAAGGTAATTTATCCCCAGATAACAATATGTTTGCTTACATATCAGGGCCTAGTAAGCGCGATCCCAGCAATGTGGAAAAATGTGATGCGTAATACGAACGAATCTTTGAACCCAAATGAAAAGAATGCATTCAGAATATGCATAGGAAAAACTGCAACTGAAATGACAAGTGTAAAATGTAGACACTTTTACGCTGAGCTTATAGAAAAGCGAGTTCCTACCGCTCAACACAAGTGGGTGGAAGAAGGTTATACTGATGTAACATGGACCTCCATTTATGAAATACCATATAAATGCTGCGCGTCAACGAAATTACAATCACTTCAATTTAGAGTGCTTAATAGATATATTCCGACGAGAAAATTCCTTTGTACGATAGGTGTAGTTGGCAGCCCGTTGTGCCTTACATGTTTCGAAATTGATAATTTGCAACACTTTTTCTATGAATGTAGGGAAGTTAAGCCAATATGGGAGCATATTTTGTCACAGATTAAAAACAAACTGAGTCTTCGGGATGATTTTGTTAGCGTTAGCACGGTATTATTTGGATACCCTTCTGTGCCGTCGGTAGTTAATTTAATAATCCTAATAGTAAAACAATATTTTGTTACAAATAAATTAAATCAGTGCCAGACAAAACATGTGTATAAGGAAGGGGCGATAGAGACAATTGCCAATCATTGGCGAGTAGAACGAATCATTGCAATGCAAAACAAGTCTTTGGACAAATTTATAAGTAAATGGTGTATGATGACTGACAGCAACGGTGATTTGTGTCTGAGATAGCTGGGAATTGAGTTAGCTTGGAGACGGCGGCGGTAGCGTGCGGGGGCAGACAGTGGTGTTCCGTCCCGTGGCGGCGATGTTATGACTGTTTTGCTGTCATGTCGAATGTCAGTATGTGCGTGGTACAACATGCCTGTGTGTTTTGTTTTCATATTTGTGCTTCCCCGCCCTTACCCAACCGGGCCAACCTGAGACCGGCCCTTGCAAGGGCGGTCGGCCGGCCGGGCGCGCGGCGCGCCAGTCTAACGGACTGACGGGTCGCGCGCCAGGCCGGCCGATGGGGCACTGCCACGCGATGTAAAGCGCGAGGCAGTGCGGGCGGGGGCTGCGGCCTGTCTGGAGCGTCGGGGAGGTACCCCACAGCTCTCCCCGGCCGGGGCGGTAACCCCCAGACCTCCCCGGAGCCGGGACGGGTTTTTGCAATACGGGCACCGTTCCGGCTTGGCCAGACGGGCTGCACAGATGCCGATGTGGCACCATGTTTGTGCGTGGGGGGGGGGGGGGGGGGGTGCGTGCGTGTGAGAAGTGTACTATAATGCAATGCATATGTTGAAAAGATAATAAACTTTATTTTAAAAAAAAAATCATTTGAGTCCTGTTACGAGCAAATTGAACGGTAAACGAAACAACTAGGCTGTACACCAGCTTAAAATGTCGTATTCGTCTCGGTGACCTTGATCTTTGACCTCTGGGTGACATTTTCTTGACCGTGACGCAAGCTGGCGTGACGACGATTCATTTGAAGCCTGTTGCGAGCAAATCGAACGGTAAACGAAAAAAACTAGGCTTTATTTATTTATTTATTATTTAACTTCATTAGACCTTTTCACTCTTAAAGGGAGATAATGACCTTTTTCCACAAAAATGGAGTTAGCACCTGAAATCGATAGACGAGACCAAAATATATTGTAAATTCATCACATTTTGCATATAACAATTCCTACCGCGAGATATTTCAATTCATAGTTGATAAGCGCTCCACGCTTATAATCAGCAAGCACTCGGTAACGACATCAGTAAATTAGCCTCCTACGCATTGTTATTTATCATGAAGGTATGCAATATGTTTCCTGCATTCTATCTTTTGCGAATATGTGCCAAACTTTTATGAACAATCAACAATCATTTTAAAAAGTGCATTGAAATCGGCAGTTTAGGTTGGCCCCCCATGGCAACCTATTTAGTGTCGGCGATTTGTTTATAAGTGCCCATTCAACAACGTTGAACAGATTGACACAAAAGCGCCAGATGTTGCGCTTTCCAATAGTGTAGGGAAAATACCGATCATAAATTTTCCCAAACTTCCAACTTTGAATTAGGGAATAATTGTATTTAATTCTTAAATTTAGATCCCATCATTTTAATACCATAACGGTAGCCAAAGAAAGTGTTGCTAACAAAATCAAAAGGTGATTATCTCCTTTAAAGGAAATAGTTCACCTTCAACATTAGTTTTAAGCTGAGATAGCAGTTTTGTAGCCCGTGTTGGGAAACCCCTATCTGCAAGTTTTCTTGACTGAAAAGACTCTCCAGCCGAATATATTTGAGTTTTTGGCGAAAGAATGCGGTGCTGGCGAAAAAATGTTGTACTGGTTTTAGCCCGGGCAGAGGCTATACCATCAGCCAATCAGCTTGCAGCTGGTGCTAGCAAGCGATCGCCGGCCGCCGGTTGGGACATCTCCAATGCGAGTCTATCTTTACGCGACTACTTTCTAATCTGATTGCTGAACCATTTTTTACATTCGAGTGACGTCAGGACTCTGACTCAGAGAGTATGCACATAGTTTTGATAAACAATAACAATTTACGGCCTTCTGTCCTGAATCGGTGCGATATAAGGCCATTTTTGACAATATATAAATAAATTGTATTAAAAAATATAATCAAATCGTGTTGGGTAAAAAAAATCCAAGGTGAACTATTTCCTTTAAAGGGCTATTCACAGGTCTTCATCATACACGCGACACACGATACA
>JAXIVJ010000346.1:207500-257500 GCA_036785665.1 Chirona hameri | reverse complement strand
ATGCACCTGGAATGCTACGCCCGCGGCCAGGTAAACGAAGTCATCCAGCGTCGGACGTTCAACATGTGTGAACAACTCGACGGCGAATCATTTGACGACTTCGCCACGCGCTTGCGCGACTTGAGCAGGGACTGCGGATTCTGCGATACCTGCAGAGACTCTCTCATCCGTGACCGGATTGTGGTTGGTCTGCGTGACCCCGCAACGATTAAGCGTCTGTGCGCGGTACAACTCCTGTCGCTGCAACAGGCCACCCAGATTTGCCGCTCAGAAGAGGCTGCCGCCCGTGACGTCACAACCATCACCGGCGGCAACGCGGACGCCATCTCCGCCTGTATCACGCAGCCCAACCGCGGCGGCGCCCACCGCCGGGCCCAGAGCAGCCGCGGCGTCAGATTTCAGTCGCGCAGCCCCACCCCTCCCCGACGCCTGTCGGGGGCCGGTGCACCGCAGACGGGCGTCGCCCCAGCGCTGCCCGCCGCCTGCCGTAACTGCGGCAACCGCCACAGCCGCTCGGCCCGCTGCCCGGCAGCCGACCGTTCATGCTACAACTGCGGTCGGCACGGCCACATCTCCAGATTGTGTCGCAGCCCTCGCCCACCCCACGAGTCGTCGGCCTCCGCCGTTACCCTGGCAACGACCTCCCGTGGATCGGCACCGACAGTTCGAGTGTCCGTGACTGGGCTGCGGACAGCGGTGATGGAAGCGCTGCCGGACACTGGAGCCGACGTGTCCGTCGCTGGTCTGGACTTCGCCCATCGCATTGGAGAGATGAACGACAATCTCCAGCCACCGACGACCCACCCTCGCGCCGTTGACGGACACACGGCCCGTTCTCGTGGCAGTCTGCCAATTCATCTCCGCCTGGGTGACGTCACAGTCTCCGACACGGTGCACATCATTCCAGGGGTGCCCTGCCTCCTGCTCTCATGGAAAACCGCTCGGGCCCTCCGTCTGGTACCGACCGACTATCCACAGCAGATCGCCACCGTGGTTCTCCCAGCCACGCCGCCGCCCGCACGGCGCCGCCGCCGCGCGCCCGAGTCTCCCCCGCGCGGTCTCCGATGTCAGCCGACACTCGATCATCGCGCCGCCCCGCCACGGGCGATAACCGCCGCCGCCGCCGCCGCCGCCGCCGAGCCTGGCCGCGGCCAGCTGGCGCCGACGTCACCGCCGACGCCGCCACCGCCGCCGTCGCTGCCGGCCGCGTCGACGACACATGTGCTGCCCCCTGCCACTGTTCGGCAGACTACAGCGCCACCAACCACCACCGGACATAAAGCCTCGGTCGAGAGCCCGCTCAACGAGTTTCCAGACGTGCTGGACGGTGTCGTCCGGGCGATGCCGGGGGAAAACTTCAAGATCCACCTTCGAGAGAACGCCACTCCATTCGCGGTGCGCGCACCGCGACGCATTCCGCTATCCCTCCGTGAGCCACTCCGTCAGGAGTTGGACAAGCTGGAGCAGGACGGCATCATCACCTCAGTGGTCGAGCCGACCGACTGGTGCGCCCCAATCGTGGTGGCACCCAAGAAAACCGGTGGCATCCGTCTGTGCGTGGATTTATCCAAGCTCAACCAGTCCGTGAAACGGGAGCTGTACCAGTCCAGCACGCCAGCTGAGTGCGTCGCGTCAATCGTGGCATCCGAGGCCCAGTGGTTTAGCGTTTTTGACGCCGCCAAGGGCTACCACCAGTGCCCTCTGGATGAGTCTTCCCGCCATCTGACGACCTTCATCACACCCTTCGGGAGGTATCAGTACCTCCGTGCGCCGTACGGCGTCTCGTCCATCAGCGAACATTACAACAGGCGGATGGATGAGTGCTTCATCGACATGGACGGTGTTCAGCGCGTCGTTGATGACGTCATCATCTACAGCAAGACGAAGTCCGCACACGTCGCCCGGGTCCGCGAGTTCCTGGCTCGATGCCGGGATCGCGGGGTGGCGCTAAACCCGGCGAAGACGCAACACCAGCGGAAGAAAGTCAAGTTCGCCGGCTTTATCGTGGCAGAAGACGGATATCTGCCCGACCCAACGCTCACTAACGCAATCGCAGCGTTCCCAACACCTCAGACGCTGACCGAACTCCGCGGCTTCTTCGGCCTCGTCAACCAGGTGGCCCCGTTCTCAGAGGAGATTGCGGAGCACCTGGAACCGCTGCGTCACCTGTTGAGCACCAAACGAACCTTCGGTTGGGACAGTTGTCACCAGGTGGCGTTCGAAAAGGCGCGGGCGGCGCTATCATCGGTGCGCACGCTCGCCTTTTTCGACCAAACGCGGCCCACTCTGCTGTCGACCGACGCGAGCCGTCTGAAGGGGCTCGGGTTCCTGCTTCAGCAGAAGCAGCTGGATGGCACATGGCGTACAGTCCAGGCCGGCTCCCGGTTCCTGACAGACGCAGAGAGCCGTTACGCCACCATCGAGCTGGAGCTGCTGGCGGTGGCGTGGGGGTGTCACAAGTGCCGCCTCTTCCTCAGTGGGCTCCCCGAGTTCGACGTGCTGACCGACCACCGCCCTCTGGTGCCAATCCTCAACTCCAAGAACCTGGATGAGATTGAAAACCCGCGCCTCCAGCGCCTGCGGCAGAAACTGCTGGTGATGACATTCACTGCTCGGTGGCAGCGCGGCACGGACCATCTGGCAGCCGACGCCCTCTCAAGGTCACCGGTGGACCCGCCGACAGAGGAGGACGAGCTGGCCGAGGACAGATCGGCCACAACCGTCGCCGCAATCATCACAGGCGAGGCGAGCGAACTCTGCACCGACCTCAGGCTGGATGAGGTACGGCGAGCGGCAGACCGGGACGAGGAGGCGCAGATCCTTCTTCAGACCGTGATGGACGGCTTCCCGTCCCAGAAGGCCGACCTTCCCGCGCTCCTGCGGCCATATTGGCCGGTCCACGACCGCCTCGCTGTCGATGACGGACTGGTCGTGTGTGGTTGCCGGCTCGTCATTCCCCGCCCGATGCGCGCAGCCGTCCTCGCCGAGCTGCACGCCAGCCATCAGGGAAAAGAAAAGACGAAGAGTCGAGCCCGCCAGATTGTCTTCTGGCCCAACATGAACAACGATATCGAGAACATCACCAAGGCCTGCCAGCCCTGCCAGAGGGAACTGCCATCGCTGCCGAAAGAGACGCTGCGCACGCACGAGCAGGCCAGCCGCCCATTCCAACACCTCTGCGCCGACTTCTGTCAACACGCCGGCCAATACTTCCTGGTGGCGGTCGACCCTCTCTCCGGGTGGCTCACAGTCTGCCCGGTCGGCCGACACGCCAGTGCCTCGACGCTCATCAGGGAACTCCGTGGCATCTTCTGCCTGGCCGGAGCCCCAGAAGTCCTCTGGTCCGACAATGGTCCCCAGTTCACCTCAGCCGCCTTCCAGGCCTTCCTGAAAAACTGGGCCGTGCTACACCGCACCTCTTCTCCTCACTACGCCCAGTCCAACGGCCGAGCCGAAGCCGCCGTCAAGTTTGCCGCCAAACTCATCCGCCGCTGCTGGCGTGACGGACACATGAACAGCGACAGCTGGGCGCGGGGAATACTGCAGCACCGAAACACGCCTGGCCCCGACGGCAGGTCGCCTGCCCAAATCCTTCTCAACTCACCGGCAAGAGACATGCTACCCGCCCACCGGCGCTCGTTTGCCCCCCAGTGGCAGCGGGCAGCCGACGATGCCGAGCGCGCCGCTGCCGCACGCCAGGAACGCACCCGGACGGCCTACAACCAGCACGCCCGTGACCTGCCTGCTCTCCACATCGGATCGCAAGTCGCCTTGCAGGATCCGGCGACCGGCACCTGGGACCGTCACGGCGTAATCACCGACGTCGGCCCGCATCGGCGTTACTTCATCCGCCTGCCCAGCGGCCGTGTCCTCACCCGCAACAGGCGCCACCTCCGCCAACGATACGCCCACGCCCACCCGGACACTGCTGTCACCGTGCCCCTGCCCGGGCCACCCCTGCCAAGGCCTCCCCTGCCCGGGCCGCCGCCGCCCACCGCCTCTGATGCTGGGCCGGTGCAGCCGCCTCCGCCGCCGCCACTGCAGCCGCCGCCGCTGCAGCCGCTGCCGGCGGCTCCGGTGGCCGGCCCGCCACTCGAAGCACCACGGCGCTCTGAGCGACCCCGCCGCCAGCCAGAGCGCCTTATCGAGCTGATGTAAACAGTAATCGCACCGTACGGTCTTCTTTCTCGTGGTGTTTTATTTTGACCTTATGTTTATGCACGTCACCCGCCGGTTGACTGGTGGGGGGGTGTGTGAGTCTGATCGGTTAGCCGAGTCCTCCGCTAGGTGGCAGTGCGCCTGCGGGAGAAATACAGTCTTCTCTGAGTCGCCGACGCGTGTGGAGCTGGCGGCTACTACGGACTCGAACAGATGGAATCACATATTGATGTAATGAAATACGCAAAATTCAAAGCAGAACAATCCGTACGAGTAGTCCTTGAAATTTTGGAAGGGCACAAATTTTGGAAAACATTGTGTGTGGGGGGGAGCACCATTGGGGTGTGTGTGGGGGGGGGGTGTATGGGTCCGATCCGGACGATTTGTTCACAATTCGATCCGGCGAGGTCCAAAACGGAGTCGTTTCGGGTTTTATACAGATTGGTCTACTCTAATTAGGCCAAATTGAACCAAAACCACCCAAAACCGTTGCCGACGAGCCCATGCTCCGAAATTATGGGACCGATCTGGGCCATTTCTTCACCATTCGATCTGGCGTGGTCCAAAACGTGCCGTTTTGGGTTTTATACAGATTGGTTCACTCTAAGTGTACCAATTTGGACCAAACCCACTAATAACCGTTGCCGACGAGCCCATGTGCTTCGAAACTATGAGACCGATCTGGGCGATTTCTCCACCATTCGATCCAGCGTGGTCCACAACGGTGTCGTTCTGAGTTGTATCCATTTTGGTCCAATTTAAGTGGACCAAATTGGACCAAACCCACCAAAAACGGGTTTGGGTAGTTTTGGTCCAATTTGGTCCACTTAGAGCATGGGCTCGTGGATTAATCTGTATACAACCCCCAAACAGCACCGTCTTGGACCACGCCGGATCGAATAGTGAAGAAATCGTCCAGATTGGTCCCATAGGTTCAGAGCATGGGCTTGTCGGCAACGGTTTTTTGGTGGTTTTGGTCCAATTTGGTCCACCTCCACTTAGAGTAGACCAATCTGTATAAAACCCAAAACGGCACCGTTGTGGACCACGACGGATTGAATGGTGAAAAAATCGCCCAGATCGGTTCCATAGTTTCGGAGCATGGGCTCGTCGGCAACGGGTTTTGGTGGTTTTGGCCCAATTTGGTCCACTTAGAATGGACTAATTTGTATAAAACCCAAAATGGCACCGTTTTGGACATTCCGGATCGATTGGTGAAAAAATCACCCAGATTGGTTCCATAGTTTCGAAGCATGGGCTCGTCGGCAAATTTGCACTAAAAGTTGTAGTCCCATTTGGTAAATATAGAGTGGACCAAACTGTATAAAAATCAAAACGGCATCGTCAAATGGTTAAAAAAAATCACTCAGATCGGTCCAGTAGTTTCGGAGCATGGGCTCGTCTGCTAACCTGGTCTTTTTTAGACCCTCCCGACGCACACCAATATGACGCAGACGATCAAGATAATACGTAAATACACACTATTTTTGCACAAACACGGCACGAAATTAGGATTGCGCCTGAAATAAGCCCTTCATAACAACAATCTTACCAATGTAGAACAGTTTCAGCCCTTATTTCACTGAGTCGTCGGCGCGAAGTACGGAGCACCGGACGCACATGGCACTGAAAAATGGCGCCGGCCGCCAACTGCATCAAACACTCCAACGGAATGCGAAACTGGGCATGCTAGACCAATCACGCTGTGACTGACAGTCTATGCGCAGCCTAGACCAATCAGGCTGCGACTAACAGCTTTGACTATACGTACTCTGCAGCCGAGACCAATCAAAACACACACACGCGCGCCGATTCGCCGCCGCCTCCGACTCTGACGCGGACAAAGCCATAGGCGGGCCGCTCAGCGTCCCACCGCAACAGCTGAAGACAACATACCCGCCTGTGCAGAGTTATAAGCACGGTGCAAAAGATGGAATACCCGCCAGTCAAGGTCATAGAGACTAGGTAGACCCGTCCGGGGTAGGCAGCGAAATGCGTGATGTCATGGGCACGTGACGTCACACGCTCCCTATTCAAATAGTGTTAAATCGGCCTACTTTCGCGTCCTACCATTTGCATATCTTAGGTGCCAGAGGGATCAATTGAGCACTAAATGATAGATTGAAACGTCCTCTACAGCTCGCTTTCGGGACATTTTCTCCTAAATAGCAAGGGTGAGCCGCTAGACGATGTTAAAGCAAGGCATGCAACCGAGCGAGGCCCATGCCCATATAAGCCAATGTTTGGATTTTGGC
Organism: Chirona hameri; assembly: GCA_036785665.1. Classification (NCBI taxonomy): domain Eukaryota; kingdom Metazoa; phylum Arthropoda; class Thecostraca; order Balanomorpha; family Balanidae; genus Chirona; species Chirona hameri. The sequence continues at coordinate 251,087 of JAXIVJ010000346.1, read as the reverse complement.
CACGGGAACTGTCGCTGGATGCTGTTTTTGATTGAAGTGCGAATTTTGTATTATTTCACCTGGTTGTTGATGAAGTAATGTGACTTAAGGATACTTTGTAGTAGTATCTATCAGGTGAAAGTATTTCTACATCTGGATTACACTTGTTTCACCTAAAATTATGTTGAAGATCGTTGAGTGACGAATGCCCACCGTAAAAAAAAATATGGCGGCCGCGCCGGTCGAAGGCCTAATTCTTTTGGTAGACCGAGAAGTGCCACGAGACGGTCTACGAAAAGAAATACGCTTCTCCCGATTCGGCCACCCCATTGGTGGAAATCGAACTGGAAAGTGACGCCATGGGACAGGGTGGACACGTTACGGAGATAGCCTTGACACCCCCCTGCCCGCCAGTATAGTGTCATGATTTGTCTTGTCCGCGTGCACCGGATATATGGTCCTGATCCTAAGGGTAGTTGTTACTCCCTGACCACGAGTCAGTTTAAGTACTCGATGTCCACGGTTTAAACCTCCGAGCTCAGAGTGTATGCAGACTTCGAAATGCGGATAGCATGATTTGTTGTGAGTAAGCGTGCCTGGTAGTCAGAATACCCGACAGCCCCAACTCGAACGTGATGGGTGAATACGCATGAATCACTCGCTGTGCTTGGATAAACTCGGCAACGTCGGGTCAAATTGTTTTCAGTGTACTGGCGCAAGTCATTCGGTTCCCCGCCCCGGAGGGGGGTGGTTCCCCTCCCCACCCGCGGCGGCATATGGCTATATGCCAGACTACGGGGTGGGCGAGAACCCCTCCCCCCAAGTTTAAAAGGGCCCCAAAAAGTTTTTAAAAAACCTCAGGTGTAAAAATACCCTTTCAAATCAGCGTAGGGCCCCTCGCACCGACCGAGGGCCCTTTCAGACCAACCGAGGGCCCTTTTGCCAAGTTCCCCCCCCCCTCCCCAGGCCAGGGCTGCGACCGCCCCTGATGGTAACCACATGGGTGTGTGTTATGTGGGTACGCCGGTCGGACATAATATAATGAGTGGTTTTCGATATCCGACTCCCGAAATATGAACGTCCGACGCGTGCATTTTTAGGGGGAGGGGCAAATAATATGTGCCTCAACATGTCCTTCACTGGGGGGGGGGGGCACCTTGCCCCTCTGCCCCCCCACTTCCGCCGCCACTGTCCATTAGTTGTTGAGTCCTAGTAACCTTGATTGAGTCCCTCGATCTTGTCCTACCAAAAGGGGACCTTTTGATGGGGAGGAGAATTTCTCCTTTGGGGAAATTCTGGCTACGCCCCTGATAAATTTTGACAAAGAGATAAATACGATGACGTAATCAAAGTATTTATGCCTCACAAAATGTCAGAGAGGGAGATATTTTTAGAAAATATGCAGGATTCGATGTGTGAAAAGGTGCTTAAGGATTGTGTGCAAATAGTTTGAGTTGTTTTTAATTAGTTAGACGTATTTAGGGAGAGGCGCTAAGGGCGCTTCGCAGTTTATGGTAGACTGAAGAACCAAGACCAAAATCGAGTGTAGTGACGTCATTTACATCACTAGACATCGATTGTTTGAGAAAATATAATTTTGTAAATGTTTGAATTCAGAGGAAGAGAGATGCAATACATTTTCATGGATAATATGAATTTTTCGGTAACAAAAATGTGTTATACAATGTATGTCTCCTTGTCCCTTTGTCCAGGATACCGATTTTAATTCACCAACCTTGGACCGAGTCGGAAAAACACGCGGTGGCGCATAGAAATTTCCCGGGATTTTCGGCGCGAGAGTTCAGCGGGGTCAAGCCGGGCGTCCCATTGTTCCTCTCCGGGCAATTGTTGGCTGTGAGATATAGTATAGGGCTTCCTTTACTAAGGAACGTGTTTTCAATAAAATGGCTGAAGTAATGGAGGTAAGAACTGCATTGTTTCCTCGTTTTTCTTGTTGATTTATCATGTTAAAATCAGACGTGGCTGCGCCATGAATGCACGTGCTTTCAATAAGCTCACCTTGCTGTTATATGTTATCCTTTTTCTTATTTTATCATTACTACATAGTATCATCCTTCCTTGTCTATTGCTGCTGACATTCATTTGTTTTTTTGTTAAATGGATGCTAGGACTGAGCATGGTAAGTATATAAAGAATTATTAGAAATAGCCTGATGCTCATTGATATTCACAAAAATATGAAATAATGTAAGGATTAAATAATATTTTGGGTCAAGCTGGCGATAATCCCACAGCGTTTTAAATGTTACAAAACTTAAACTATTTGGTCACTGCATCTTTCAAGACACTATTATGTACCTGTGTTGTTATTTAGAATGTCATTTGGATGAACTATGGTAGTTTTTACCCATTTTTGGAACACTACCCAAAAATGGGTGTGCTACTTCCAAAAATGGGTACGGAAAGCGGTATTAGTTCAGTAATTCACCTGCCCAGTTTATGGTGTTATTTAGGTCCCTAATAGAAGAAGAGTAGTCAGCTTACAATAATATTACAACATACTGAAGTGATTATCTTTGACTGTCTACAAGATAGTCTGGGGGGTGGGGGGACAGCCCCCGGAGGTTCTGCAATGCAGCAAGCGTAGCGGTCTTTTTGGTGACGTCATAGCTTTGGTATTACTGGTACACGTTTCATACACAGTTAGGTTAAAGAATCAAGCCAGGCAGACTTTTTCAGAGGCCTGCCGAGGGATTGAATCCTGGTCTGCAGCACAGAAGGCAAGTATCTTACCACTGCACAGAGTTGCTCCCCAACTGGAGAGGTGAATTACTGAACTATTACCCAGAAAGCGGCCACAACTAAACATGATCCACACATTGATTGGTGTGTTGACACATTATGCCAATGATGTCATCAAATTTAGCACCCATTACTCTATTGATAGTGGGGGCATTGTGGAAATCAAAAGTTTCTTTCAAATTTTATTCCTAGTCCTACTTTGTTTCATAATGAGTTTATGCTGATGACCTCTACCTCGATTTTCCCTATTGAACTCAAACATACACTTTAAATATCCAGAATGCTGACTATTTACAAATTTGAAGACTTCAATTAGATCTCCTCTTAGCCTTCTATATCTAAGTGAAAACATACCCAATTTCCTTAATCTATCTTCATAAGGTAAACTACCAAGACAATTAATCATTTTTGTTGCCCTTTTTTGAACTCTTTCTAACAACCAGCAATCTTTCTCATATGTTGGAGACCAGGCTTGTACACAATACTCCAAATGTGGTCTAACGTATGCACAATACAGTTTTGTTATTACCTTTTCACTCTTGTAGGAAACATTTCTGTTAATGGCCCCTAGCATTCTAAGTGCCTTTTTCCTAGCTTCTACAACCTGGTCTGACGCTGATAGTCTATTGTTTACCACGACACCTAAATCTCTTTCCTTTTCAATCTGCTCCATTTTCTGCCCACCCATTTCATATCTATGTTTACTGCTAACCCGTCCAGCGTGCATAATCTTACATTTACTCAAATTGAATTTCATCTGCCATGCTTCAGACCACTCAACTAGCTTGTCCAGATCTGATTGAAAAACATCCTGATCATGTTTTCCTCTAATAATCCTGACAACTTTTAGATCGTCTGCAAATTTCAAGACTTTGCTGTCTATACTGTTCTCAATTGCATTCACAAATATTATAAAAAGCAATGGGCCCAGGACTGAGCCCTGTGGAACCCCACTGAGAACCTCCTTCCATTGTGATTGGCACCCATTCAATATAACCCTTTGCTGGCGTCCTGAAAGCCACGTTTCTATCCAATCCAGAATCTTGCCCCTGATCCCATGAATTTTAAGTTGCAACCCCAGTCTTGTATGGGGGACTTTGTCAAATGCTTTACTGAAATCAAGAAAAGCTACATCTAGCTGTTTACCCTGATCAACGCTATCTGTTGCAACATCCAAAAACTCCAGAAGATTGGTTAAACAAGAACGGCCCTTCCTAAAGCCATGCTGTGTATCTTTGATGAGTTCATTTTGCTCCAAGAATTCAACAATCTTATCTTTGATGATTGATTCAAGCACCTTGCAGACTAATGAGGTCAGACTAACTGGTCTATAGTTTTCCTCTTTACTTCTATCTCCCTTTTTATGAATAGGAACAACATTTGCTCTTTTCCAATCAAGTGGAATTTTACTATCTGCAAGTGATTTAGAAAATATTATGGCTAATGGAACCGACAACTCCCTTTCAGATTCTCTTAAAAGTCTAGCATGGATTTCATCAGGTCCTTCTGCCTTGTTAGGCCTTACTTTCTTTAGATATTCTAGAACAAGTTCACTACTTATGCCACCTAGCTCTCCTATAGTCTCCTCTGTCTCTAGCTCAGGCTGAAGTGCTGCAATACTACTCTGGTCCTCGATAGTAAAGACAGATTGAAACTGATCATTAAGCACTTCAACCATTTCACTGTCCTTGCTAACTAACATCATCTACCTTAAATGGACCTATATTTTTGGAAACTGTACTTAACTTATAAAAACTGAAGAACTTCTTACTATCTGCATTACAATGTCTAGCTAAATCAAGTTCCTTTGCCCTTTTAGCTGCTCTGACCTTTTTCTTAACTGAATTTCTTGCATTCTGGTAGGCCTTCTGATTTATATCTAGTGAAGATCCCTTCAAAATGCCAAATGCACTTCTTTTAGCTTGTATAGCACTCCTTACTTCTGGGGTAAGCCAAACTGGATTGCCCTTGGTTCTGTTACGTTTGTGCCTGAGGGGTATATGCCGATTTTGAATTTGGCTTAATCTAGCTTTGAAAACATTCCAGGCCTCACATGCATCTAAACCTGCCAACTCAACGTTCCATTTTATCTGTGTGAGGTCATTTCTAATACCATCAAAATCAGCCCGGCTGAAGTTTGGAACCATAATAAGGTTATCTTTGGGCCTCATTTCTGATGAGATATTGAATTTAACCATATTGTGATCACTGGTTCCTAGACCTGCACAAATACTTATGTCACTAACTAGATCACTGTTGTCTGAGAATACAAGGTCTAGAATGGAGCAATGTCTGGTTGGCTCTGTTACAAACTGATGCATGAAAAGCTCCTCTTCAAAGATTTGCCTATACAACCTACACTCATTTGTTTCCTCTGCTATACTTTCGTATCCTCTTAAGTTAAAATCTCCCATAATAAGACACTGAGCCCGAAAGTTCCTACGTATTTCCTCACAAATATCTTGGTCTGTTTCAGCTTGGGAGTTCCTTGGAAGATTCCCTGGTCTGTAAAATGCACCTATCCTCAACCTTCCTCTGTTTCCTGTACCAATTTTAATGTCAAGCCAGATTGATTCTACTTCTTTTACTTTACTAGAATCATCAACTCTAGTAGTGCAGTACAAGCTATTTACATATACAAACACTCCGCCTCCCTGCCGTGATTCTCTGCAGTATGAGAACATGTTATACCCTTGTAACTTGAAATCCTGTAGCCTATCCCTATTATACCTCTCACTAACCCATGTCTCGGTTACACAAATGATATCAGGCTTTTCAAGGGCAACATAACACTCAAACTCATCAAATTTAGACCTAATACTTTGGGCATTCAGCAACACACATGTGATCTTATACTTTGAGCTGACTACTAATTCTGAGGGAATTATTATCTACTGTCCTATTCTGACATGAACTTCTACCAATGCTTACTTCTTGATGCCCTAGTACTAGCGTCCCTGAACCCCCCCCCCCCCCCCCCCCCCCCCTCCTACCTAGTTTCCCTGAATGACACTTCTGTAGGCATCTCCCAAAGCCCTTGCCCCCTCATCCGATAAGTGAAGCCCATCCTTCATATAGTACCTATGCCACTCATAGAACTGATCCCATAAGTCTACATAACTAAGCCCCATAGCTGAACATAAGTTCTGAACTGAGCTGTTCACAGACAGAGCTCTCGAGTACCACTCCTCACTGGCTCCACAGCGAGGGAGGATGCCAGTCACAATGACTGGTTTCCTGGACTCCTTCAACCTCTGCAGCAGGCTCCGGTACTCCGCTACTATTCTCACACTCTGCCTAGGTCCTATGTTGTTCACCCCCACCTGTATTATAACTGTCTCCGGGCTACTCCTACCCAGTTCTGCCTCAATGACAGGGCCCATATCAACTACTTTTGCCCCCGGTTTAACTATACATTTGTCCCTCTTCCCACAGAATGTTCGCCTTAAGGGCCTTACCCTTGAGTCCCCAACCACTAATTGCTGAATCTGTACCTTGTCACTTTCAGCTGCTGACTCTAACGCACTGAACCTATTTGCTATTGTAACCTGCTGATGTTCCCTGGGGCTGTACTGCCTGACTCTACCCTGAACTTTTGTCCATCCCTCCTGATCCCCTTCCCTCTTCCTCCTCCAGATTCTGCTACCACCCTCCATTACCCAGCACCCCTCCTCATCCTTACTGTCTGTGGCCCTAGCATTACTTTCCACAATGTTGGGTCTCCAGAAACGTGACCCTCCAACACACTTCCAAACCCCAGCCGCACTATCCACCTTTGCCTTATCCTCCTCCCTTATGCCACTATCAGAACTACCACTGGTCCCTGATCCTGTAGGCTCCTTTTCTGACCCCCTAACCACAATCTGCGCATACGTTCCTTGGTCAGGAGCTACACCCTCTTGCGGCTCATCTCTACACCTACACTTACTTAACTGCGCCTCAAGCTCCGCTACTCTAGCCTGGAGGGCCTCTAGCTCTGCTACCTTCGCCTGCATCCTAGTCATGCTCATTTGAATACACTAGTAACTTAGGTATATAACTTAGGTACTATGCACTTTTCAATACTTTACTAACTTAACTTAACTTTTTTTGTTTTTTTTTGTTTGTTTTTTCTTCTTCTAAACCTTAACTAGATCTAGGTAAAGCTAGTAACACAAATCAGCTATGAGTGCACCTAATACTAGACTAAATATCTAATCCTTAAATAAACTGAATACTAAATACACCTTAATTATCCCTAATTTTCTAAAATATCTACTTATCCAACCCTGCAACTAATAACACAAAAATAAGACTAAGACAATTTTGGCGCACACAAGCTAGAATTAAAAGTCCTTTAAAAAGCAAGTAAGAGGTAACAGCTAACTATGAATGCTTAAAAATAATACTTAAACGATCCACAAAACTAAATATCTAATCCTTATATCTAAATATAATGTGGTTGCTCAAAAAATACACAAAACAACAGCTATCCAACAGCTACTTAGCTTGGCTAAAGTAGGGTTCAGTAAAGGTATGTTAAATATTAGTGAAAAGGCTGTGCTGCTATATGTTTGGAAACAGGTTTCTTTGTGAACAGTGAACATTCAAGTGGGCAGGGAGCCAGTAGTTTACTGTTTGCAGGTGGTTAACATTGTGAAATATAATTGTTAAAGGGACATTGCCACCTTTCTGAAAGTTGTCAAATATACGCCGGTTGTACCCGAAAATAGGAAGTAAGTGCTGCTGAAAACGATGGGGATGTTTTTCTCGAAAACGACACTTAACTTGATAAAAATTAAGTTGTTTAAATTTGGGATGATGACGTCATATTGAGCTCTAGAGAGCTATATAGAAATCCTTTACGCTGCCAAAATATGGCACATTTTTTCTAGACAATTCTGGCGCTTTGAATACAAAACCAACCATTGAACTATGCTTCTTCGTACACCACCGTCAAACTAGGAGCAGATTTATTCCAAATGTAGTTTGATATTTGAGGCATCTCGATTTCGCTGAAAATTGACACTGACCATATCCGATATGCTGATCACGAATCCAATGTTTTTGATCTGGGATTGTTTCGTACCTTACGAAATACGGACGGTCATACATACGAACAGGGACGTCGGAACTATGTTCAAGTTGGGGGGGGGGGGGGGGGGGGGGCGGAGGCATTCTGAAGTCGATTCTTTCCATGCAACGCCCATAGGCGTAATGGTAAAATCAAAAATGTTGGGGGGGCTGCCCCTCCCCCCCCCCCCCCTGTTCCTACGCCTATGCATACGTAGGTCCGCCGGGTATCTCGATTTCGCTGAAAATTGTTCCACAAACCATATCCGATGCGCTGATCACGAATCCAATGTTTTTGGTCTTGGATTTTCGTATCTTACGAAATACGGACGGTCATACATACGAAGGTCCGCCGTGTATCTCGATTTCGCTGAAAATTTGTGTACAGAGTACAGACCATACAGCATACTTAGGACACTGATCACGAAATCTTCCGTTTGATATTCCGATTTGTATTCTTGATGATTTTATTTCGCAGACAGTGTAATGCTTTCTACATTTATTTTCGTATCGCAGTGCAGGGAACAGTTAACAGTATCATACACGACATTGTGCCCACCCTTGACTAGCCAGATGCAACAACCTGATCAACTATTATCAAACCGAAATGTGCTTCCTTCACGAATAATGCGACAAAATGCATCCTTTGGTTACCAAAACCACACGACAGTGTCCCTATTCAGCCTTTACCGAGCAAAATAAAAAAGGTACCGTACAACACAGCCATCCAGATTATTTAAATGAGAACGATCTGCTTCAGGCAAAAACGCAGGTGAAGGGAAGGGAAATAGGCCGGCCGGAAGCGGGCGGCCACCTTGCTGCGCTCGGTCAGCTGGCCAGCCCTGCCTGCCTCCTTCGAGGGACGCTTGGTCGCTGAGCTCGGCGTCGACTCGGACTGGGGCAGACGCTTCTTTACCGCCTGTGGGTAGAGAGGGGCGGTCAACTCAAGGGGGGGAGCTCAGGTCATGGCACGACCACACCAACATACAGTACAACAACCAGCGTACAACAACCAGGGTCAGACACAGCAGCAGGTCACATGGGATCAGACACAGCGGCAGGTCACATGGGTCAGACACAGCAACAGGTCAAACGGGTCAGACACAGCAGCAGGTCGGTCACACAGGTCAGACACAGCAGCAGGTCACATGGGTCAGACACAACAGCAGGTCACACAGGTCAGACACAGTGGCAGGTCACACAGGGTCAGACACAGTGGCAGGTCACATGGGGTAAGACACAGGGTAAAACACTTTCTGTCAGTGCACCATCTTATGTACAGTATGACGTCACAGCATCATATGGTAACATCAGAAAAACAGAGGCATTGTGCACCAGGGCAGCATTTCCATATTTCTTCTGACGAAGCCGTTATTATTATAAATAGGTTAGATTAGGTTAGGTTGCATTAATACATCGGACAACTTATTTACGCTTTAGGGTTAGGTTTTGTCTACAAGATGGTCTGGGGTACAACAGCTCCCAGTAGGGCTGCAGCGCAGTGAGCGGATTGTTCTAAACATTGGTCCCTGTAACCGTAATTGCTGTAAAGGTTAGGTCAGGTTTGATTATGTTATTATAATTGCTTCCTGACACACCCTGGTTAGGTTTAATGCCTTTGTCAGAAGAAATATGGAATTTTTGCTGTGGTGCACATTGCAGCTGCTTTTCTGATGTTACCATATGCTGCCATACTGTGAATGGAATTACACGGCGCACTGACAGGTACCTACCCGAGTCGAATATTACCTACCTGTATCACTTTTGGTCAAATAATCTTACATTTCCATAATTTATAATTTTGCTCACTGAACAATGAACATCATCACTAGCAAACATATTGATAGAACACCACTGGCGGATACAGTTGCAGTGGAATACCAGTGGGCATAGCCCCTGCCAAATGTGAACAAAATGCAGAAAATTGGCATGTTTCAGCATTTCATATACAATATAAGCAACTTTTATTTGGTGAAATGTGTTTTGAAATCCTCCTCAGGGTAACGTAAAAGTACAATTTCCTCTTTCAATTTTGTAATGTGTCAAAACTTTCTTTTCAATCTTAAAATAATGGCAAATGGCACATTTTCCCACTTATTTTTTTTAACAAAAGTATCCGTCATAGGCGTCTGATTACCCAAATATTTTTTCTCCTAATGCTAAACAAATTGCCTTTTGTCTGGCTTATGCTCTTGTGATATTTGAAACGATAATCACAGCATAATTAGTGAATACGTTGATAGGAAAATAGGAACCTGTTGGGCCGTTAGCTGTTGGTAAATGAAATAGCATGACGACACCTGTACACCATAGTATAAATCTTTGATTCGCCACACACAACACAGGGTATTCGAGGCATACCTGATTGCTCTTAAATTGAAATTATTGACTTAAAAAGATTCAAACTGGTCAAATGTTGATGGCACGGCGTAACACATCAATCAACAATCAAACATCACGATTCGCGATCATAGAAAATCAAGGTTTCATTCCAAACAAGTACACCCGGCCATAACGAGAGCTGACGTCATCGGTACAAAACTCCATATAAGGGTGGGCCTTACTAAGGCCCAAATTTTAAAATCACAATTGAATTTCTCTTAGACCAGATATCTGTGTTTGTTTTCAATGTTACCCCCCCCCCCCCCCTAAGTTTCGCTCTAAGGCCACTAACTTAGCTATCTCAACTCAAAACTAGTGTTAAGGTGGGAATGTCCCTTTAATAGCAGGGCTTCAGTACCACTTTTACAGCACCATGTAGTACTCCATTTGGTTAATTTGATAATTGACCAATTATTTTTTAACATTTTGCTTCAAAAGTAATTTTATTTCATACAAAAATATTTGAATTAATTCATGGTACCTCAACATTTCTCCTGGGATACTGATGTTGGCTGTAACAAGTTAAATGTGTGAAGCTGTCATGGACCTGATGTAAGTTGTGTCCCAGTGGACCGACACTGGGACACAACCAATCCTGGCTAGTGTATCACATGCCTACCAAGGACCTAGACCTATAACCATGCCTTTCAACAACTCAATGTGGACACCAAATAGACCCTTGTCTAATCCTCGTCCACTATTCTAAACCTAAACCTAAACCTAAACCTAGTACCCATCTTGGCTATTGTCAATCTTGGCTATTGTCAATCTTGGCTATATTGCTTGAGAGATTTGGCTTCTTTGAACCTTCCTTTGGCTTCTTTTCACATCCCATGCATACCTCATTGTTATGATATATATTTGGTGTTATTTCATGTCAGTTACTATTTGTTGTGATTTTCTTTTACTTATACAATAAAGCTTTCCATTATATACCATCTACTGCAACAATACAATGTAACTACCTTGGCACTTGTGAATAGTAATGCCAAGGGGTTAGTCTAAATTGTTCCAAAAATGGAACAAGTGGGTCCAAAAAATGATTCCTGCCCTAAACCCCCCTTTGCTGCATCTTGATGGTAAAATAAATATGCAAGGCCATAGTATTCACATTGTCACATTGTGATGTCACATGTCACATTGTGATGAAGCAGCCTATTAAATCATGCTTTGAATGCACATTCGCCTATATTATCATGGTTTACTAAAATGGGTATCCATTTTTGGAATATGAGTACCCATTTTTGGGAAATTCAGCCTTCCATTTTTGGAAAGTGTTCTAAAAATGGAACATTGCAAAAATGGTCCAAATTACCATAGTTCACCCAACTGATGTATCTTACCTAACAATGTTATATGTTGCCTAACAATGTTGGAACAAAAATATTTCTGCCGGGTCACAACCGTGCTCTCCCACCATGATCGTTGACATCTATGTTATCCAGTGGACTTGTACTTGGGAAAAATCAGGATCGTCCATGACGTCATTGGAACAAGGCAAACCCACTGAGCCAGCAGACCCACAAAGATCGCTCTGCTAACATAACCTAACCCGACTGCGGTGTAGGATCCTATTCAGTTGAGGGGGCTTCCCCTGAGGAATATTTGGAATATCTCGAGAACGAATGCAGCTGTCAACACCAAAACTGTCAGTACCTTTCCGGCAGGGTTGGCAGTAGGTGGCAAAAGGTGTGTGGTTTTACCACTGGTTTTTACTGGTTAAAACTGGCTGGCAAAAACCCCTGGTGTCAAAAAATGTAAAAAAGTAGCAAAAACTCCAATGAGCCAAAACTGACATTTTTTGTACCAGATCAATTTAAGCATTCTAGGGCATAGCTCAACCTATTTAAGTAGGTTTTGTTTGTTTTTTCCTTTCAAAGTTACATTGAAAATAACAGTATTTTTCACAATATATTTATTTAGACGGCAGTGGACCCAATAATTACCATGCTGATGCAAGTTGTCTACTCTCACCCAGGTACCCACCCAGCTGCTCAGCTATCTCCCCATCATAACTGTTGACATGCCTGTTCTTTAATACTATGTAATTGTCTCCCTTGATGCAAACAGATGATCTTGTGTATTGTGTGGCCAAAATAACTACACCATTTGGGGTATTGACCATCGGTACACCATTAGTTATTAGTTAATCCCTATAATATACCTACCAATCGATAGACAATATCATACTTAGTAACTATGGATGTCTTCCCCAAGACATTTTGCACTATAACTAATTTGAACGTCAATAATTCATATTTCGCCGCTTCCGTCGCCTCGCCCGCCGCCAAACTTTGTTTACACGCCAGCTGACTACGACCGACCTTGATACAAGTATAGACGGCGCTCACGGCGGCCCGGCTATGACGTCACATAACTCACTAAACCCTATCACGCTCTCACTAAACCTCCGTTCCTGGTGGAGCGCAGGACTTGTATTTGAGACCGAAGGTCGGCCGCGCAACGGCCGCCACCATGACGTGACATTGCATGTCAATCACCGACTCGCGAAATTATTCGGCGGCATTTTCACTCGTAAACTTCATTGTTCCAATGACGTCATGGACGATCCTTATTTTTCCTGTGTATCTTCCTGCGCTAACAATAAAACAAACTCATCGGATTTCGCTTCTTTATGGAGGAATCATGAATGGGTTTTGGGGAATTAATCATGAATGGGGAATACGCTTTCTGTGTCCCAAAATTTAACGATTTGGGTGGGAAATGACACCCAAATTTGAATTATTTTCCACTCTCACTCCCCATTTTAGGAGTGAATTTTCCACTCCCAAATTATGAATTGTGATATTGATTCTGACATAAAGATTGACTAAAAGTACATGATTTCAACGAAAACTACTTCTCATATATTCAATTCAATATTCAAAGCAGAAATCAATATTGTACCATTGTCTACATAATTTTCCACTCGTCTTTTTTGGCTCGAATTTTCCACTCTGACACCCAAGAAAAAATGGAATTTTGGGACACTGCTCTTTCGTAAAGGTTTCTTGGCTTTTAAATTAGAAAATGCGTCAATTTTTCCCAGCTGATTTCAGGCGGCCAAAAAGTCAATATTCATTCATTCATTCATGCCACTCCACAACAGGTCATTTGCCCAATTACAGGGAGTATCGGCGAGTCACATTGGTGCCTCTGTAATGAGTGTGTTAACGTGTGTGTTAACGTGTGTGTTAACGTGTGTTAACGTGTGTGTTAACGTGTGTGTTAACGTGTGTGTTAACGTGTGTGTTAACGTGTGTGTTAACGTGTGTGTTAACGTGTGTGTTAACGTGTGTGTTAACGTGTGTGTTAACGTGTGTGTTAACGTGTGTGTTAACGTGTGTGTTAACGTGTGTGTTAACGTGTGTGTTAACGTGTGTGTTAACGTGTGTGTTAACGTGTGTGTTAACGTGTGTGTTAACGTGTGTGTTAACGTGTGTGTTAACGTGTGTGTTAACGTGTGTGTTAACGTGTGTGTTAACGTGTGTGTTAACGTGTGTGTTAACGTGTGTGTTAACGTGTGTGTTAACGTGTGTGTTAACGTGTGTGTTAACGTGTGTGTTAACGTGTGTGTTAACGTGTGTGTTAACGTGTGTGTTAACGTGTGTGTTAACGTGTGTGTTAACGTGTGTGTTAACGTGTGTGTTAACGTGTGTGTTAACGTGTGTGTTAACGTGTGTGTTAACGTGTGTGTTAACGTGTGTGTTAACGTGTGTGTGTTAACGTGTGTGTTAACGTGTGTGTTAACGTGTGTGTTAACGTGTGTGTTAACGTGTGTGTTGACGTGTGTGTTAACGTGTGTGTTAACGTGTGTTTTAACGTGTGTGTTAACGTGTGTGTTAACGTGTGTGTTGACGTGTGTGTTGACGTGTGTGTTGACGTGTGTGTTGACGTGTGTGTTGACGTGTGTGTTGACGTGTGTGTTGACGTGTGTGTTGACGTGTGTGTTAACGTGTGTGTTAACGTGTGTGTTAACGTGTGTGTTAACGTGTGTGTTTACGTGTGTCTGTGTGTGTGTTAACGTGTGTGTTCTCTCTGTGTCAGGTTGTCAATGCTAATGCGGCGGCCGGCGATGCCGAGCTGCTTAAGGCCAAGAAAGAGGAGAAGCTCGGAGCTGAGGAGATGACCTCCAAAGACTACTACTTCGACTCATATGCCCACTTCGGCATCCACGAGGTACGTGTGCTGAATGGCCTAACCCTTTGGGTAGATATTGTTTTTTTTATTGATTTTGTGAGCATGTTTTAAGCGTAGTTAAAGAATAAAGCTGTGGTAGGTGGCATGCTACTATGACAGGGAGAAGGAGGGAGGGTTGATTTTCCCCAAATGATGCAAAAGCTGCTGACCGCTATCTGAGGCAGACAGGCTCAGCCCTCAGCCCCCCCCCCCCCCCCCCCGCCCGGCCAGGGCAGACAGTCGGCTTCTGGACAGCAAATACTGACGGTTCGCTAGCAAGCACCGCAGTAGTTGTCATTGGTGTCAGGTGACATGTCAAGTTTGGCAGTAGACCGCTGGACACGGGCTGCATTTTAAATTTCAATAATTAATTGGCAAATTCTCGTCGTGTTTGCCCTCTGTTGGTCAGCGGTGTGCAGGGCGTGCCCGATAACGGTATGACAGGACGTGTGGTGCCCGATAACGGTATGTCAGGACGTGTGGTGCCCGATAACGGTATGTCAGGACGTGTGGTGCCCGATAACGGTATGACAGGACAGGGGCGGATCCAGGGGGTGGCCGCAGCGGTCGCCCCACGGGCTGTCTGTCGCCGGGCGCTGCCATGCGCCCGGCGATGGACAGCCCGTGAGCACGCAGCGTCCCTATGGACCGCTTGGACGCCATGTTGAAAGTATCTTACCGAGTATCAGGTCATACAGGTCATGACCTGGTCCTTTTGACCCGAGGCGCCCTTCCGGCCAGTGACGGCGCCCTTACGGTCAGTGACGGCGCCCTTTCGGCCAGTGACGGCGCCCTTTCGGTCAGTGACGGCGTCCTTTCGGTCGGTGACGGCGCCCTTTCTTTGGAAGGCGCCCCTAAATTGGCCTGCGGCCACCCCTCCTAAAATATCCTGAATCCGCCCTTGTGACAGGACGTGTGGTGCCCGATAACGGTATGAGGACGTGTGGTGCCCGATAACGGTATGACAGACGTGTGGTGCCCGATAACGGTATGACAGGACGTGTGGTGCCCGATAACGGTATGACAGGACGTGTGGTGCCCGATAACGGTATGACAGGACGTGTGGTGCCCGATAACGGTATGTCAGGACGTGTGGTGCCCGATAACGGTATGTCAGGACGTGTGGTGCCCGATAACGGTATGTCAGGACGTGTGCCCGATAACGGTATGTCAGGACGTGTGGTGCCCAGCCTTGGAATTTGGGCCATTTTCTGGACTGTTTGGGTCCAACGAATTTTGCTCTCTTCATATTTGTTCAGGAAATTTGCTCTCTTTTCGCCTGATCTTACCGACATTGTAGTTAAAATATAATTCAATTTTCCTCACAAGGATTGAATATCTATTACAAAGCAGGATTTTTTTACTTTCCAAGTAAAATAATTAAAACAAAAATGAAAATCATAACTTGTCTGACAACACAATTGTACTCTCCACCTATATGGATTTTTACTCTCCGGGACCAGGTCATGAAATGAAAAATCCAACACTGGTGGTGCCCGATAACGATATGTCAGGACGTGTGCCCGATAACGGTATGACAGGACGTGTGGTGCCCGATAACGGTATGTCAGGACGTGTGGTGCCCGATAACGGTATGTCAGGACGTGTCAGATAGCGGTATGGCAGGACGTGTGGTGCCCGATAACGGTATGACAGGACGTGTGGTGCCCGATAACGGTATGTCAGGACGTGTGGTGCCCGATAACGGTATGTCAGGACGTGTGGTGCCCGATAACGGTATGACAGGACGTCTGGTGCCCGATAACGGTATGTCAGGACGTGTGGTGCCCGATAACGGTATGACAGGACGTGTCAGATAACGGTATGTCAGGACGTGTGGTGCCCGATAACGGTATGTCAGGACGTGTGGTGCCCGATAACGGTATGTCAGGACGTGTCAGATAACGGTATGTCAGGACGCGTGGTCGTGCAGCGGCGGAACTGGCGAACAGTGCGATGACGGCCGCTGGGCCGCGCCCGGACCAGAAGCCCCATGTAGCGGTGTGTTGGCGGATAGGGGCGGGCTCACAGGAGGGGGAGGCCGGCCCAGTAACGGACATTAGGCACCGCTGGGTAGGACGGGAGGCCGGCCCAGTAACGGACATTAGGCACCGCTGAGTAGGAGGGGAGGCCGGCCCAGTAACGGACCTCAGGCGCCGCTGGGTAGGAGGGGAGGCCGGCCCAGTAACGGACCTTAGGCGCCGCTGGGTAGGAGGAGAGGCCGGCCCAGTAACGGACCTCAGGCGCCGCTGGGTAGGAGGGGAGGCCGGCCCAGTAACGGACCTTAGGCGCCGCTGGGTAGGGACGGGAGGCCGGCCCAGTAACGGACCTTAGGCGCCGCTGGGTAGGAGGGGAGGCCGGCCCAGTAACGGACCTTAGGCACCGCTGGGTAGGAGGGGAGGCCGGCCCAGTAACGGACCTTAGGCACCGCTGGGTAGGAGGGGAGGCCGGCCCAGTAACGGACCTTAGGCACCGCTGGGTAGGAGGGGAGGCCGGCCCAGTAACGTACCTTAGGGACCGCTGGGTAGGAGGGGAGGCAGGCCCAGTAACGGACCTCAGGCGCCGCTGGGTAGGAGGGGAGGCCGGCCCAGTAACGGACCTTAGGCACCGCTGGGTAGGAGGGGAGGCAGGCCCAGTAACGGACCTTAGGCGCCGCTGGGTAGGAGGGGAGGCAGGCCCAGTAACGGACCTTAGGCACCGCTGGGTAGGAGGGGAGGCCGGCCCAGTAAACGGACCTTTGGCACCGCTGAGTGATGTGGCTGGTGGTCTGCTGATCAGGGCTGCCGAGTCGGAGTCGGAGTCGGTAGTTTTGGCCGGAGTCGGAGTCGCTAAAATCTTACCGACTCCGGCCCGGAGTCGACTTTTTGGCAATTGGCGATTACTTTGGTCGTAGAATAGTCTGGCATTAGTCTGACATTAGTCTGACATTAGTCTGACATTAGTCGGCCTAGGGACATTAACTTTGCATCCCTTTGGAAAGAAAATGAGTGGAAAATGAATCGAGTGGAAAGTTTACTCAACTAGCGGTGATTTGCGCCTGATGAAGTTGGGGCAATAGTTTTTACGTCATCTGATGATGATTGGGGCTTTGGACTCACCGACTCTTACGGTCACACGGCGCCCATTTGAATATGATGGTGCTCGTTTCGTCCAGGAGATTCGAATCATGCCATGGTGACCAGGTTACCTAAGTCAAATTCAAAATTTGACCTCAGGTCAAGGCAATTTAAGGTCATGTGGTGAGCCAGGTATGTCCTGTTGCGCAATGTTGTACGCGTCTTGACGAGACATACACAGTGGTGCCGGTCACACGTTCTTATCTTCATTTTATACCGCCGCTTGCGGGCGACCGCGACTGGGCTGGACGCGCGGCCGGTACGCCGCGCCCGTGGTCGGGCGGCGTAGCATTGTTCTCCATACTGTTACGAATAAAAACAAACGGAAAAAAATAGATGGCATTGGAGATATTGCTTAGTATGCAGTTGGAGAACGGATATAGGCCGGAGTTGGAGTCGGAGTCGGGGTCGATTTTTTCAGGTCGGAGTCGGAGTTGGAGTTGCTAAAATTATATCGACTCCGCAGCCCTGCTGCTGATAATGCTCGAATTAAATGTTCCAAAGAGCGTATTACTTGAGCGGCATGACTCCACACTACCATCTAATTGTGTACTATAAGGCGGTAATCCCTCGTTCAACTTGGTAACCAATCGCATTGTGTTTGCCTTGTGTCAAGCTATACGACGTTTTTGCTTAGTCGTAATTTGTCACGAAGCCATGCCATGTTGTGTAATTTTTACATTAAGTGGCGCTGCTGTCCGATTTCGCGATCGGTCTGTCTTCCCGCGGGTATTCTCGCCGTATATTCTGCCTGGCATGCTGTCGCTGGGTGAATCCATCCTGGGAACCCCCCCCCCCCCCCCCCAATCATTGGTGAATGAATCATTGGTCATTGGTCATGGGTGAATCATTGGTCGACCCTCTCGACGGCCGACACCCCCCCCCCCCCCCCCCCCCCCCCACTCGCTGATCCATCCCTGACTCCCTTCCGCCCCCTCCCCCCAAATGGTCCACCCCTGACGTCCACTCCCCCGGTGCTGCTCTACCCCTGACGCCCCCCCCCCCCCCCCCCGTCCGCCCGCAGGAGATGCTGAAGGACGAGGTGCGGACGCTGACGTACCGCAACTCGATGTACCACAACCGGCACCTGTTCAAGGACAAGGTGGTGCTGGACGTCGGCTGCGGCACCGGCATTCTCTCCATGTTCGCCGCCAAGGCCGGCGCCAGGATGGTTATCGGCGTCGACTGCTCCAACATCGTCGACCACGCCAAGACCATCGTCAAGGCCAACAAACTCGACCACAGTACGTGGAGGGGACGAGGAGGGGAGCGAGAGCGTCGTTATCTATAAGACTTAACTTGATTCTTGGTTCTGGGTCTGGGATTTTTTTGGGGGAAATTGCGTTTGTTTTTCCTTACTTTTTGTCTTTCCTAGTATTTCCCGTGAAGTATATATATACCCAAATATGATTTGATGTGATGTTATAGTTATTTTTATGAACAGTTTTTTTTCAATTAAATGTAAATTTTTACGCCTTGCGATGTCGTTAGTTGGCATTGTATCGTAAGATCTTGTTTAACCTGATGCGCGGCGAGGCTGGCCCAGATGGCCGTGACTGACCTGGCGCGCGGCGAGGCTGGCCCGATGGCCGACACTGACCTGACGCGCGCGTCTCTCGTCGCCAGTCGTGCAAATCATCAAGGGTAAGATGGAGGAGATCACGCTGCCGGTGGAGAAGGTGGACATCATCATCTCTGAGTGGATGGGCTACTGCCTCTTCTACGAGTCCATGCTGGACACGGTGCTGTACGCGCGAGACACGTACCTGGCCAAGGACGGCACGCTGTTCCCCGACCGCGCCACCCTCTTCATCACAGCCATTGAGGTGAGCCGAAATGCAATACTTAGTGGCTGAATTTAGCCTCACTGTGTCCGGTTACAATCTGTGTCCGGTTACAATCTGTGTCCCGGATGGGTGTCACTCGCGCCGAGTTGGCGTGCCCGTTGGCTCAGGCTACACATAAGTGAATGTTGCTGATCAGGTGGGATCCGGGCGGGTAAGCGTCACACAGGAAGCGTTACAGGTGTGATGGTGGTGGTGCAGTCCAGGTGTGATGGTGGTGGTGCAGTCCAGGTGTGATGGTGGTGCAGTCCAGGTGTGATGGTGGTGCAGTCCAAGTGTGATGGTGGTGCAGTCCAGGTGTGATGGTGGTGGTGCAGTCCAGGTGTGATGGTGGAGGTGCAGTCCAGGTGTGATGGTGGTGGTGCAGTCCAGGTGTGATGGTGGTGGTGCAGTCCAGGTGTGATGGTGGTGGTGCAGTCCAGGTGTGATGGTGGTGGTGCAGTCCAGGTGTGATGGTGGTGGTGCAGTCCAGGTGTGATGGTGGTGGTGCAGTCCAGGTGTGATGGTGGTGGTGCAGTCCAGGTGTGATGGTGGTGGTGCAGTCCAGGTGTGATGGTGGTGGTGCAGTCCAGGTGTGATGGTGGTGGTGCAGTCCAAGTGTGATGGTGGAGGTGCAGTCCAGGTGTGATGGTGGTGGTGCAGTCCAAGTGTGATGGTGGGGCAGTCCAGGTGTGATGGTGGTGGTGCAGTCCAGGTGTGATGGTGGTGGTGCAGTCCAGGTGTGATGGTGGTGGTGCAGTCCAGGTATGATGGTGGTGCAGTCCAGGTGTGATGGTGGTGGTGCAGTCCAAGTGTGATGGTGGTGCAGTCCAGGTGTGATGGTGGTGGTGCAGTCCAGGTGTGATGGTGGTGGTGCAGTCCAGGTGTGATGGTGGTGCAGTCCAAGTGTGATGGTGGGGCAGTCCAGGTGTGATGGTGTTGCAGTCCAGGTGTGATGGTGGTGGTGCAGTCCAGGTGTGATGGTGGTGCAGTCCAGGTGTGATGGTGGGGCAGTCCAGGTGTGATGGTGTTGGTGCAGTCCAGGTGTGATGGTGGTGGTGCAGTCCAAGTGTGATGGTGGTGGTGCAGTCCAAGTGTGATGGTGGTGCAGTCCAGGTGTGATGGTGGTGCAGTCCAGGTGTGATGGTGGAGGTGCAGTCCAGGTGTGATGGTGGTGGTGCAGTCCAGGTGTGATGGTGGGGCAGTCCAGGTGTGATGGTGGGGCAGTCCAGGTGTGATGGTGGTGCAGTCCAGGTGTGATGGTGGTGCAGTCCAGGTGTGATGGTGGTGCAGTCCAGGTGTGATGGTGGTGGTGCAGTCCAAGTGTGATGGTGGGGCAGTCCAGGTGTGATGGTGGGGCAGTCCAGGTGTGATGGTGGTGCAGTCCAGGTGTGATGGTGGTGGTGCAGTCCAGGTGTGATGGTGGTGCAGTCCAGGTGTGATGGTGGTGCAGTCCAGGTGTGATGGTGGTGCAGTCCAGGTGTGATGGTGGTGCAGTCCAAGTTTGATGGTGGGGCAGTCCAGGTGTGATGGTGTTGCAGTCCAGGTGTGATGGTGGTGCAGTCCAGGTGTGATGGTGGTGCAGTCCAAGTGTGATGGTGGGGCAGTCCAGGTGTGATGGTGGGGCAGTCCAGGTGTGATGGTGGTGCAGTCCAGGTGTGATGGTGGTGCAGTCCAGGTGTGATGGTGGGGCAGTCCAGGTGTGATGGTGGTGGTGCAGTCCAGGTGTGATGGTGGTGCAGTCCAGGTGTGATGGTGGTGCAGTCCAGGTGTGATGGTGGTGCAGTCCAGGTGTGATGGTGGTGCAGTCCAGGTGTGATGGTGGTGCAGTCCAGGTGTGATGGTGGTGCAGTCCAGGTGTGATGGTGGTGCAGTCCAGGTGTGATGGTGGTGCAGTCCAGGTGTGATGGTGGTGCAGTCCAGGTGTGATGGTGGTGGTGCAGTCCAGGTGTGATGGTGGTGGTGCAGTCCAGGTGTGATGGTGGTGCAGTCCAGGTGTGATGGTGGTGCAGTCCAGGTGTGATGGTGGTGCAGTCCAGGTGTGATGGTGGTGCAGTCCAGGTGTGATGGTGGTGCAGTCCAGGTGTGATGGTGGTGGTGCAGTCCAGGTGTGATGGTGGTGGTGCAGTCCAGGTGTGATGGTGGTGGTGCAGTCCAGGTGTGATGGTGGTGGTGCAGTCCAGGTGTGATGGTGGTGCAGTCCAGGTGTGATGGTGGTGCAGTCCAGGTGTGATGGTGGTGCAGTCCAGGTGTGATGGTGGTGCAGTCCAGGTGTGATGGTGGTGCAGTCCAGGTGTGATGGTGTTGCAGTCCAGGTATGATGGTGTTGCAGTCCAGGTGTGATGGTGGTGGTGCAGTCCAGGTGTGATGGTGGTGCAGTCCAGGTGTGATGGTGGCGCAGTCCAGGTGTGATGGTGGTGGTGCAGTCCAGGTGTGATGGTGGTGCAGTCCAGGTGTGATGGTGGTGCAGTCCAGGTGTGATGGTGGTGCAATCCATGTGTGATGGTGGTGCAGTCCAGGTGTGATGGTGGTGCAGTCCAGGTGTGATGGTGGTGGTGCAGTCCAGGTGTGATGGTGGTGGTGCAGTCCAGGTGTGATGGTGGTGCAGTCCAAGTGTGATGGGTGGTGGTGCAGTCCAAGTGTGATGGGTGGTGGTGCAGTCCAGGTGTGATGGTGGTGCAGTCCAGGTGTGATGGTGGTGCAGTCCAGGTGTGATGGTGGTGCAGTCCAGGTGTGATGGTGGTGCAGTCCAGGTGTGATGGTGGTGCAGTCCAGGTGTGATGGTGGTGCAGTCCAGGTGTGATGGTGGTGGTGCAGTCCAGGTGTGATGGTGGTGGTGCAGTCCAGGTGTGATGGTGGTGCAGTCCAGGTGTGATGGTGGTGCAGTCCAGGTGTGATGGTGGTGCAGTCCAGGTGTGATGGTGTTGCAGTCCAGGTATGATGGTGTTGCAGTCCAGGTGTGATGGTGGTGGTGCAGTCCAGGTGTGATGGTGGTGCAGTCCAGGTGTGATGGTGGCGCAGTCCAGGTGTGATGGTGGTGGTGCAGTCCAGGTGTGATGGTGGTGCAGTCCAGGTGTGATGGTGGTGCAGTCCAGGTGTGATGGTGGTGCAATCCATGTGTGATGGTGGTGCAGTCCAGGTGTGATGGTGGTGCAGTCCAGGTGTGATGGTGGTGGTGCAGTCCAGGTGTGATGGTGGTGGTGCAGTCCAGGTGTGATGGTGGTGCAGTCCAAGTGTGATGGGGTGGTGGTGCAGTCCAAGTGTGATGGGTGGTGGTGCAGTCCAGGTGTGATGGTGGTGCAGTCCAGGTGTGATGGTGGTGCAGTCCAGGTGTGATGGTGTTGCAGTCCAGGTGTGATGGTGGTGGTGCAGTCCAGGTGTGAGTCCAGGTGTGATGGTGGTGGTGCAGTCCAGGTGTGATGGTGGTGGTGCAGTCCAGGTGTGATGGTGGTGGTGCAGTCCAGGTGTGATGGTGGTGCAGTCCAGGTGTGATGGTGGTGGTGCAGTCCAGGTGTGATGGTGGTGGTGCAGTACAGGTGTGATGGTGGTGCAGTCCAGGTGTGATGGTGGTGCAGTCCAAGTGTGATGGGTGGTGGTGCAGTCCAGTTGTGATGGTGGTGCAGTCCAGGTGTGATGGTGGTGCAGTCCAGGTGTGATGGTGTTGCAGTCCAGGTGTGATGGTGGTGGTGCAGTCCAGGTGTGATGGTGGTGGTGCAGTCCAGGTGTGATGGTGGTGGTGCAGTCCAGGTGTGATGGTGGTGCAGTCCAGGTGTGATGGTGGTGGTGCAGTCCAGGTGTGATGGTGTTGCAGTCCAGGTGTGATGGTGTTGCAGTCCAGGTGTGATGGTGGTGGTGCAGTACAGGTGTGATGGTGGTGCAGTCCAGGTGTGATTGCATGGTGTTGTGGGCTGGTACGCATGACGTCATGCCGGAGTCTGCGACGGTATGTCCGTCTTTTGATTGGCGTGGTCGCGGTGATCGTTCGCTATACCCCGTCTCACGTTCCGGTCGATCTCCGGGGATGCGTCGTAATGTAATGTGTCTGTGTGTGATGTCGCCAGGACCGGCAATACAAGGACGACAAGATCAACTGGTGGGACGACGTGTACGGGTTCGACATGAGCTGCATCAGGGAGGTGGCAGTCTCCGAGCCGCTCGTCGACGTGGTCGACCACAAACAGGTCAGCGTCCGTCCTCTCCTGTGACCACAAACAGGTCAGCATCCGTCCTCTCATGTGACCACAAACAGGTCAGCGTCCGTCCTCTCCTGTGACCGCAAACAGGCCAGCGTCCATCCTCTCCTGTGACCACAAACAGGTCAGCGTCCGTCCTCTCCTGTGACCGCAAACAGGTCAGCGTCCATCCTCTCCTGTGACCACAAACAGGGCAGCGTCCGTCCTCTCCTGTGACCACAAACAGGTCAGCGTCCGTCCTCTCCTGTGACCACAAACAGGTCAGCGTCCGTCCTCTCCTGTGACCACAAACAGGTCAGCGCCCGTCCTCTCCTGTGACCACAAACAGGTCAGCGCCCGTCCTCTCCTGTGACCACAAACAGGTCAGCGCCCGTCCCCTCCTGTGACCACAAACAGGTCAGCGCCCGGCCTCTCCCGTGATTGCAAACAGGTGAGCTCAGATCCCCCTCGGCCACAAACAGGCCACCCCCTCCCCCCTGCCTCTGCCACAAACAGGTCAGGACCTACCCCCTCCCCGACCACAAACAGGTCAGCACTTACCATCTACCCTGACCACAAACAAGTCAGCACCTACCTTCTCCCCCGACCACAAACAGGTCAGCACCTACCCTCTGTTTGATCACAAATAGGTCAGCCCCTCCCCTCGGCCACAAACGGGCCACCCCACCCCATCCCACCACTCCAACTCCACTCCACCCACTGCCGAGCTCCTGCCGTCTCTGTCGGTGCGCAGATGCTGGTCTCAGGTGCGGTGTCCAGCTGTGTGTGTCGGGTGGCGAGCGTTGGCTCCTGAATAAGTGGTATTACATGACGGCAATCTGTCGTGTGAGTGGCTAGGCAGCCATGGCTTGACGGTGCGTGTTTGTATTATTAGATGCCGATACTCGTTCTATGACGGTATGCGTGGTTAGGGAGCGTTGGTTAGACAGCGTGCCGGATGCGGCTGGGATTCAGAGTTCCATAGTTAGTAAGCTAGCTGACTGGCATGGGGCGAGGAAGACGTACTCAATCACATAATGCGGGTTCATCCTCCTCACTTCATCGGTTTAATGCGCCTTCCTCGTCCGAAGCAAACCGAATGGCATGGATCCAGGGGGAGGCCGCATGTATATTGTATAGTGTATAGTGGCATCAGCCGCGAGTGTTATAGTGAATGAGGTCCGGTTCATCGTCCCTGATTTGATTTGGAGGCCGCTTCACGTGCCACGCCATGCGTCATCTAATCCGGGGGAGTCTGAACAGGTCAACAGGCTGCTGATGCCGGCTCTAGAAAGGTCGCAGGACGCGATGAAAATAGCTGACGTCGGTCAGGCTCCCTTCCGGTCGTCAGTCCGCGGCCTTTCAACTCAAGTCCTCCATTAGAATGGATTACTTTCTGATCGGTTATCATCGGGCTGAGGCGGTTCTTGTTGTGATATTCCCAATACCGATGGGTGGGTGTATTGTTCGCCTCTGGGGCTCGTGGACGCACGGGAAACCCCATATTGGTGACATCTAATGGCGATTGTTTGGATCGTGTACGCTATTGGAGATGTTCTACAGTAAGTGGCCGCTATTGGCGGTGGTCGTATGCTGAAGCTGCTGTGCTCGTTTGCGACCGGCTTAATTCCGCCTGACCGCTCCCGCTCAGTGGTGCCCGAGGGAGCGTATTTCCGAAGAAGCTCGGCTCCGAGCATCGGACAAACTCAGCCGGTGTCTCCTGCGATCGCGGATACTGTCCGATATTGTCCGGCTCGGTCCAGTGATCGGTTTGATGGGTGTCGGTGGGACGGTGTGACGATGATCCGCGTCAGTGATCAGTGGGCGGACGCCACGCGCTGGTAGAGCGCGTGCCATGTCCGGCCGCCGTCCCGGAGAGAACTGTCTGCTGTGACCCGCGTCAGTGATCAGCGGGCGGCGGACACCACGCGCTGGTAGAGCGCGTGCCATGTCCGGCCGCCGTCCCGGAGAGAACTGTCTGCTGTGACCCGCGTCAGTGATCAGCGGGCGGCGGACACCACGCGCTGGTAGAGCGCGTGCCATGTCCGGCCGCCGTCCCGGAGAGAACTGTCTGCTGTGACCCGCGTCAGTGATCAGTGGGCGGCGGACACCACGCGCTGGTAGAGCGCGTGCCATGTCCGGCCGCCGTCCCGGAGAGAACTGTCTGCTGTGACCCGCGTCAGTGATTAGTGGGCGGACACCACGCGCTGGTAGAGCGCGTGCCATGTCCGGCCGCCGTCCCGGAGAGAACTGTCTGCTGTGACCCGCGTCAGTGATCAGTGGGCGGCGGACACCACGCGCTGGTAGAGCGCGTGCCATGTCCGGCCGCCGTCCCGGAGAGAACTGTCTGCTGTGACCCGCGTCAGTGATCAGTGGGCGGACACCACGCGCTGGTAGAGCGCGTGCCATGTCCGGCCGCCGTCCCGGAGAGAACTGTCTGCTGTGACCCGCGTCAGTGATCAGTGGGCGGCGGACACCACGCGCTGGTAGAGCGCGTGCCATGTCCGGCCGCCGTCCCGGAGAGAACTGTCTGCTGTGACCCGCGTCAGTGATTAGTGGGCGGACACCACGCGCTGGTAGAGCGCGTGCCATGTCCGGCCGCCGTCCCGGAGAGAACTGTCTGCTGTGACCCGCGTCAGTGATCAGTGGGCGGCGGACACCACGCGCTGGTAGAGCGCGTGCCATGTCCGGCCGCCGTCCCGGAGAGAACTGTCTGCTGTGACCCGCGTCAGTGATCAGTGGGCGGCGGACACCACGCGCTGGTAGAGCGCGTGCCATGTCCGGCCGCCGTCCCGGAGAGAACTGTCTGCTGTGACCCGCGTCAGTGATCAGTGGGCGGCGGACACCACGCGCTGGTAGAGCGCGTGCCATGTCCGGCCGCCGTCCCGGAGAGAACTGTCTGCTGTGACCCGCGTCAGTGATCAGTGGGCGGCGGACACCACGCGCTGGTAGAGCGCGTGCCATGTCCGGCCGCCGTCCCGGAGAGAACTGTCTGCTGTGACCCGCGTCAGTGATCAGCGGGCGGCGGACGCCGTCCCGGAGAGAACTATCTGCTGTGACCCGCGTCAGTGATCAGTGGGCGGCGGCCGCCGTCCCGGAGAGAACTATCTGCTGTGACCCGCGTCAGTGATCAGTGGGCGGCGGCCGCCGTCCCGGAGAGAACTATCTGCTGTGACCCGCGTCAGTGATCAGTGGGCGGCGGACGCCGTCCCGGAGAGAACTGTCTGCTGTGACCCGCGTCAGTGGTCAGTGGGCGGCGGACACCACGCGCTGGTAGAGCGCGTGCAATGTCCGACCGCCGTCCCGGAGAGAACTGTCTGCTTTGTTTTTGCGGCAAATTGCTCTATATTGTGTCCGTCCGGCGCCCGAATATGTGAAATTAAATGTTCTTACTTCGATGGGAGAGCATACTTGTTTATTGCATACTTGCTTAAAGGGAAATATTCACCTTTTTATCTACTTTTCTGCATTATACTATGCATCGTGTATGGTATAAAATTGATCGAGTCTCAATTTAAAAATGAAATCACAACTTCTATATTTCGAAAATTTTGGGGGAAATTTAGCAAACTAGTACATATAACTTCTTTCGGAGTTGATCACTATTTGGAAGCGCGGCATAGCGGAAGCGCGGCAGCGCGGCGCTTTTCTTTCTTTTGATAACGTCTCTGGTTGGTCCCTGAAACGAATCACCGACACTAAATAGGTCGCCGCAGCGTGCCCAAGTGAACTTCCGATTTAATTGCCAGTTTTGCATTGTTTGTTGATGTTTTCTCTTCTAAATTATTATTTTTCATGATAAACTAAAGTATAGTGTTGTATACGGCCAGAGACAAAACTATACACAACGCCTAATGTATGTTGAAAACAAATGAGCCAATTAAACAAAATGAGGGTCGCTACCGCTAACTAGGCCGTCGTAGCGTGCCAAAGTTAACTGCTAATTTGGATACCTTATTATTCAATGTTTGTTGATTGTTAGGATATTAGGGCACATAATCACAATAGACAGAGTGCCAAGACATATTTTCCATACAGTTTGTTTTAAAAAAAAACGAGACAAGCCCGGAATTCGAAATTTGTTACCAAGTACTTGCAAGTACTGGTCGTTATAAGCGTGGTTCGCCTATCAACTGTGACTTGAAATATCTCTGTAGGAATTGTTATATGCAAAATGTGATAAATTTACAATATATTTTGGTCTCGTCTATCGATGTCAAGTAATAACTCCATTCGTGTGGAAAAGGGTGAATATTTCCCTTTAATGTCGGAAAAAATGCGCCTGTATACGGACATGGCTATTGCAACAACCTTGTGCCTATGAGGAGCTCGTACCATTCTGACCAAAGCACACCGCATAGAATGTTCCGTCAAATTAGATCAAATACCAATAGACGTAGCACTCTGACCACTCGTCTCCAATAGCCGAAGTCTCCAATAGTAATGACGGTAGATCTACCTTGTGTTAGGAGCAGGTCGGCTCCCGTCTGCCCTGACCCCGGCTCTGACACCGGCTCTGACACCGGCTCTGACCCCGTCTCTGACCCCGTCTCTGACCCCGTCTCTGACCCCGTCTCTGACCCCGTCTCTGACCCCGTCTCTGACCCCGTATCTGACCCCGTCTCTGACCCCGTCTCTGACCGTCGTCTCTGACCGTCGTCTCTGACCGTCGTCTCTGACCGTCGTCTCTGACCGTCGTCTCTGACCGTCGTCTCTGACCGTCGTCTCTGACCGTCGTCTCTGACCGTCGTCTCTGACCGTCGTCTCTGACCGTCGTCTCTGACCGTCGTCTCTGACCGTCGTCTCTGACCGTCGTCTCTGACCGTCGTCTCTGACCGTCGTCTCTGACCGTCGTCTCTGACCGTCGTCTCTGACCGTCGTCTCTGACCGTCGTCTCTGACCGTCGTCTCTGACCGTCGTCTCTGACCGTCGTCTCTGACCGTCGTCTCTGACCGTCGTCTCTGACCGTCGTCTCTGACCGTCGTCTCTGACCGTCGTCTCTGACCGTCGTCTCTGACCGTCGTCTCTGACCGTCGTCTCTGACCGTCGTCTCTGACCGTCGTCTCTGACCGTCGTCTCTGACCGTCGTCTCTGACCGTCGTCTCTGACCGTCGTCTCTGACCGTCGTCTCTGACCGTCGTCTCTGACCGTCGTCTCTGACCGTCGTCTCTGACCGTCGTCTCTGACCGTCGTCTCTGACCGTCGTCTCTGACCGTCGTCTCTGACCGTCGTCTCTGACCGTCGTCTCTGACCGTCGTCTCTGACCGTCGTCTCTGACCGTCGTCTCTGACCGTCGTCTCTGACCGTCGTCTCTGACCGTCGTCTCTGACCGTCGTCTCTGACCGTCGTCTCTGACCGTCGTCTCTGACCGTCGTCTCTGACCGTCGTCTCTGACCGTCGTCTCTGACCGTCGTCTCTGACCGTCGTCTCTGACCGTCGTCTCTGACCGTCGTCTCTGACCGTCGTCTCTGACCGTCGTCTCTGACCGTCGTCTCTGACCGTCGTCTCTGACCGTCGTCTCTGACCGTCGTCTCTGACCGTCGTCTCTGACCGTCGTCTCTGACCGTCGTCTCTGACCGTCGTCTCTGACCGTCGTCTCTGACCGTCGTCTCTGACCGTCGTCTCTGACCGTCGTCTCTGACCGTCGTCTCTGACCGTCGTCTCTGACCGTCGTCTCTGACCGTCGTCTCTGACCGTCGTCTCTGACCGTCGTCTCTGACCGTCGTCTCTGACCGTCGTCTCTGACCGTCGTCTCTGACCGTCGTCTCTGACCGTCGTCTCTGACCGTCGTCTCTGACCGTCGTCTCTGACCGTCGTCTCTGACCGTCGTCTCTGACCGTCGTCTCTGACCGTCGTCTCTGACCGTCGTCTCTGACCGTCGTCTCTGACCGTCGTCTCTGACCGTCGTCTCTGACCGTCGTCTCTGACCGTCGTCTCTGACCGTCGTCTCTGACCGTCGTCTCTGACCGTCGTCTCTGACCGTCGTCTCTGACCGTCGTCTCTGACCGTCGTCTCTGACCGTCGTCTCTGACCGTCGTCTCTGACCGTCGTCTCTGACCGTCGTCTCTGACCGTCGTCTCTGACCGTCGTCTCTGACCGTCGTCTCTGACCGTCGTCTCTGACCGTCGTCTCTGACCGTCGTCTCTGACCGTCGTCTCTGACCGTCGTCTCTGACCGTCGTCTCTGACCGTCGTCTCTGACCGTCGTCTCTGACCGTCGTCTCTGACCGTCGTCTCTGACCGTCGTCTCTGACCGTCGTCTCTGACCGTCGTCTCTGACCGTCGTCTCTGACCGTCGTCTCTGACCGTCGTCTCTGACCGTCGTCTCTGACCGTCGTCTCTGACCGTCGTCTCTGACCGTCGTCTCTGACCGTCGTCTCTGACCGTCGTCTCTGACCGTCGTCTCTGACCGTCGTCTCTGACCGTCGTCTCTGACCGTCGTCTCTGACCGTCGTCTCTGACCGTCGTCTCTGACCGTCGTCTCTGACCGTCGTCTCTGACCGTCGTCTCTGACCGTCGTCTCTGACCGTCGTCTCTGACCGTCGTCTCTGACCGTCGTCTCTGACCGTCGTCTCTGACCGTCGTCTCTGACCGTCGTCTCTGACCGTCGTCTCTGACCGTCGTCTCTGACCGTCGTCTCTGACCGTCGTCTCTGACCGTCGTCTCTGACCGTCGTCTCTGACCGTCGTCTCTGACCGTCGTCTCTGACACCGTCTCTGACCCGTCTCTGACCCCGGCTCTGACCCCGGCTCTGACCCCGGCTCCCGACAGGTGGTGACCAACTCATGCCTGCTGAAGGAGGTTGACCTGGCCACCATCACCAAGGAAGAGCTGGCCTTCTCGTCGCCCTTCAGTCTGCAGGTGCGCCGCAACGACTACGTCCAGGCTTTCGTCACCTACTTCAACGTCGAGTTCACCAAGTGTCATAAGCGCGTCGGCTTCAGCACAGGTGAGTCGGCCGAGCCGCTGTGAAGGCTGGTGTGGTGAGAGGAAGCTGGCCTGCGCCGGGGGGGGGGGGGGGGAGGGGGTAGTAAGAGCGTTTGTAGATCTGCGTACTGGCCGTGTTGTATCGGTCTGATGTCTCACCAGCTGGGCCGCCATCCTATTGCTGGCTATGGAGACTGTGAATGTGTGTGGGGTCGATCAGACGACGCAGACACGTCTGTTGTTTAGCTGTGTTAGAACGGGCCTGCTGTGTGGTATCGTTGCCGTGCCAGACATCGTTGTTCAGCGTGTTATGCATATAAGGAATCGCTGCGTTATACAGCTTCGATTGTCGTCGTATGTTATGCTTCGTAACCCTGGCAGTCGCGATCGTCGTATGTTATGCTTCGTAACCCTGGCAGTCGCGATCGCCCGATTCGCCAACTGGTTTGTTTGCCATAAAACTCGTTTGTCTCTCAGTTGCGAGGAGGGTGGTTGTTATGGGCGCCCTATAACCATAAGAATTGCGGCGCCCTAAAACCCCAGTACACTACCACCACCACGTCATTATCATTTGCATTGTTATTGCTCATCTGGGCCCGGTGTTGTGTGATTGCCATTGCGCGCCAACAGACCGCCGGCGAGCGAGCCGCGCCCGTGGGTGCCGAGCGGCCCTCCCGCGTCCACAGTGAGCCGTCGGGCCCCGTGTACGCCGCCGTCATTATAGATGCGGCATGTGCAGCGCGGTAGTTGGCGCTGTGCCCGAAACGGAAACCACCCGGCCCGAGTCCCGCATGGCAGTGCCATTCGATTTTTCTCCAGGGCCCAATCTTGCCCAAATGCCGTGAATGCGTGAGTACGGCATGCCCGGAGTGGAGTGTTCAGAATACCGCACTTAGGGAACCACGGAGTTTGTTTCGTTCAAGCTCTTTGTCGAGACAGCTCAGTCGGGAGAACGCTAGACTGAAGAGCGGGAGCAGACGTGCCATGGCGAGATAACAAAATGATCAAAGATCCACAACATCCCACGACAAAATGATCCTGTAGTATCTAAGATCCCACGACAAAATTATTGGCAAGGATTCCATGACAAAATTATCCTGCAGGATCCAAGATCCACAATATCCCTAGAAAAATTATTTTCAGGATCCAAAATTTACAGGATCCCACAACATAGTGATCCTGCATGATCATATGATCACATTATGATCCACAGGATCCAACGACATATTATTTTGTAAGATAACGATATTGTAAGAATATCTTGTAAGATAAGATGTAAGATATCTTGTAAGATCTGATGGATTTCTTATTTTGATGACATGTTCATCCATTCTCTTTCATCGGATATGTCTCCATACACTTCTTCGTACCACTTCTTTCTTCGTACCACTTCTTGGAGGGACAATGATTGCAAAGCAATATCAGATACAATGGAACAAAACTAGCACTCTTATGCCCGGTGTCCACCGCCACCGGTCAACAACGGGCAGGACAGGAAAGGTCAGGAAAGTTTGTGATTGGCGATTTCTCCAAAAGTTGGAATGTCACTAGGTCTGGCAGCAACGACGACACTAAATGGTAACAACGGAAAAGCCATGTCCAGCGGTCAGTGAGCCGGCTCTGGCTTTGGCTGCGGCGCGGTAACCCGTCCCGCAGAATTGGCCATGGTCAACCTTCTTCTCGACTCTGGCTTTGAGCTACTCCGTTTCAGTGGAACTGGCCATGCTAATGGCTCGGGTCGGCGGGTCGGCGCGGTCCCCTCCGCCTCCCCATCAATAACACCCCGAAATGCGTCCCCGCTCCCCTCCGCCGTCTGGTATAAACACCTCGGGCGGCGGGCCCGGCACCCGCTGACCACAACAGATCAGAACAGGACAAGACATATTCGATGCTGCTAGACTTTGAACCTTCCTGGCCTTTTCTGACCGTTTGACATATTTTCACCCCATTGGCGCCAGAAAGGTCGCCGATATTTCCCGGTCCCCACCGCAATAGGATAGGAAAGGCAAATAGCCAGCTGACTGTGGCCCTTTTATGACCTTTCTTGACCGTTGTTGGCCTGTCCGTTGTTGACCGGTGGCGGTGGACACCGGGCTTTAACTGAAATTCTGTAAAGGTATTCTTAGTGGATTTAATGGTGCACCCCACACCATCAAGGATCTGCAAGATCCCATGGCAACTTGCAAGGAAAAGTTCCAGGAATCTTGAAGATCCCACAACTTTCTACAAAAAGATCCAGGATCCACAGGATCCAGCGACACCTTTCCTCAAAAGATCGAGGATCCACTGGATCCAGCAACACATTTTCTGAAAAGTTCCGGGATCCACAGGACCTTTCGATATGAAAACAAAGTATCCAGGATCCGCAGGATCCCGACAAAATGAAAACAAAAAATACAGGATCCAACAAGATCCCAGATCTTTCTTGGATCTTGGCCACATGTCTGATCGGTTTGTCCCTGGTTCGATCCAGGATTTCAAAAGTGTTGCAGGCCGGCGCACCAATATGCCGTACTACGGCGTTGGAGTACGGCTTGGTAAGATTAGGTACGATCACGGCACTTGTTAAGATTGGGCCCAGAAGTCTATAGACATCAGTGTCGATAAAGATATGTGAATGGCACAGCGGTGATGAAACATTGTGGCAAATACCTGGAGTGGACGATACACCAACCAATATATATATATATATATATATATATATATATATATATATATATATATATATATATATATATATATATATATATATAACTTCAAATGATTATATCGCTCTCCCGTCTCTTTACGATTCAACATTTGGTGCCCGGAAGGTGTAGTTCGGTTCTGAGCACCGCGCTGGGCGTCGTCAGGCACCAGCAGACTGTCTCCAGGCTGCGAGTCCTGTCTGTGGACTCGTGTTTTTGTCCTGTCTGTGGACTCCTGTGTGTGTCCTATCCTGTTTGCGTCCTGTCTGTGGACTCGAGTTTGTATCCTGTTTTTGTCCAGTCTGTGGACTCCTGTTTGTGTCCTGTCCTGTTTGTGTCCTGTCTGTGGACTCGAGTTTGTGTCCTGTCTGTGGACTCGTGTTTGTGTCCTGTCTGTGCACTCCTGTCTGTGTCCAGTCTGTGGACTCCTGTTTGTGTCCTGTCTTTGGACTCGTGGTTGTGTCCTGTTTGTGTCCTGTCTGTGGACTCGTGTTGTGTCCTGTCTGTGGACCTGTGTTGTGTCCTGTCTGTGGACCTGTGTTTGTGAGTCTTGCTGGTGACACGATGGCCAGTGCCCGGACAATGTGCCCGCTTCGAAACTCTGTCGAAACTGTCTGGTGGCAAGCTTAGTAAACGGGCAACCTAAAGCATAGCTCATGTTTGATTACTGATTTTCGGTAGCTTTGGTCTGCTAAAATGAATGGACAATACCAAAAACACGCTGTGGTTTTACTATTGTGAATGATTCGACCAGCTTGGCATTGCCAGATTTCGATATAATTGTGGTGATTTCTATTGCGTCTAATAGGCGCTGCCACCAGACACTCGCCAGCTCTCTCCCCGCTCCACCCTCGACCGGAGCCGGCTACCTGACCCTGACCGGGGCCGTTCTGACCTTTCAGCGTCTGCCTCCCTGACCCTGACCCTGACCGGGCCGTTCTGACCTTTCAGCGCCTGCCTCCCTGACCCTGACCGGGCCGTTCTGACCTTTCAGCGCCTGCCTCCCTGACCCTGACCGGGCCGTTCTGCCCTTTCAGCGCCTGCCTCCCTGACCCTGACCGGGGCCGTTCTGACCTTTCAGCGCCTGCCTCCCTGACCCTGACCGGGCCGTTCTGACCTTTCAGCGCCTGCCTCCCTGACCCTGACCGGGCCGTTCTGACCTTTCAGCGCCTGCCTACCAATACACGCGTTGGAAGCAGACTGTGTTTTTTATGAACGATACTATCACAGCCAAGGTGGGCGAGCATATCGAGGGCGTGTTCTCTTGCTCGCCGAAGCCGCGCAGGCGCAGCAACGTGAGTACCGGGCGCGCCGTCCTGACCTTGACCCGGTGACCTGACCTCACCCCCAGCGCCGGAGGCGCGCTACACCCACTGGAAGCAGACAGTCTTCTACACGTCCGATTACATTACGTGCAGAGTGGGAGAAACCATCGACGGGGTGTTCTCCATGAAGCCCAACGCTAGGAATAATGTGAGTGGTGGTGTGTGTTTGTCACGGTCGGCTGGCGGGGGGGGGGGAGATGGGTTTGGCCCGAGTGGTGCGGCACTGCGGGGAGTGGAGCAAAACAGGGTGGTCGCCGCCCGCGGGCCGGCCGGAGCGGGAGGCTCCAGTGCGGTGTAGGAGTATGTGAATAGACCGGAGAACTGACGCGTTGGCAGCGATCGCTGACCGGAACTGACGCGTTGGCGGCGATCGCTGACCGGAACTGACGCGTGGGCGGCGATCGCTGACCGGAACTGACGTGTTGGCGGCGATCGCTGATCGGAACTGACGCGTTGGCGGCGATCGCTGACCGGAACTGACGCGTTGGCGGCGATCGCTGACCGGAACTGGCGCGTTGGCGGCGATCGCTGACCGGAACTGACGCGTTGGCGGCGATCGCTGATCGGAACTGACGCGTTGGCGGCGATCGCTTTCGTGACCCGAAACTGGATCATTCCGCCTATGGGCCTGTTCCCGTGGCGCCTCTGACGTCCTCTAACCTCCTCCAAGTTGCTCCAGTCGTATCCTATTGCACAGACAGTGGAGCAAGTTGGAGCAACTTTGAGGAGGTTAGAGGCGCCAAGAGAACAGGCCCAATATTGGCGGCGACGGGGTGGCCTGCCAGGTACATGGGATGAAAGGTGAAAACGCTGAATTGGGGCTGAGCTGCTCTGGCGATGTGTGACGGTCGGGAGTTTCTGGAGATTTATGGAGGAATATTACTTTGTTCATCAGTCAATTGAGTGGCGGCGGATAAAATGGATGTAGACAGCCAAGTATCACACTTTACATGTAGTTGATTAAAGGAACAGCCCCCCTTTTCGTGAACTAACTTGGTGAATGTCACAATCTCTTGGAACTGATTACGTTTAAGCTTTTAAGTTGTAATTGGTAGCCGAACAATCGTTGCTAGATGCTAGCATCTAGTATCAGATTAACCGGGAACTCGCATGAGCCATTATATTTGGATCCGCTTGGATGTTAGAATGACTAAGTTATAATTACGTGGTTGCCGTTATCACACGGTAACACTGGGCGGTAATTCAATTCGTGAGAATAGTGCGGCACGGCTCAGGTCTGCAGACATCGGGAAACAACTGGCGATGTGCTGAGCACGTGTGTATGTTTTCTCCGAGTTTGTATATGTCCGGTCAGGTTTCCTCAATGGCCAAATATGTCTCCGTTGCCTGGGGCGGTCGGGGTCGTGTGGCTTATTTTCGTGAAGCCGCAACATTTTCCATTTCGGTCGGCTAGTTTATGTGACCGTGGAGGAGGTCCCGTCTGTTTCTGCCCGGGAAGGCTTTGTCTTTGTGGTTCGCAAATGTTATTACTGGCGTCGGCTAAGGTCCATTGCGAAATGTGGACGCACGACCGGAATGATTTCCCTGTGGGACGCTGGTGCGACTTCTACCCATTGTGTTCAATGGCACACATTATGTCCACCGGACACAAAGTTCGAGGCCTTATGTGACTCGTCGACAGATATTTTAGACCCGATGTAAAGTCGGCAGCCATTTTTTGTCGAGATGTTCGAACGAATGGCCGTTTTGCGTTCAGCGATGGCTGCTCGGTGCATTGAATGATCATTGCAGATGTTAAACTAAACTACGTTCAGTTTCAAGTCGCTCCCAATGCGGGGCTCAAATGCAGAGCACTGTATGAGAGCATACGAATGAATTTGACGACCTATAGAAATTGGGCAATGTATGCGTGGTGAGCGCAGCAGTCCATATGGGCGCCACATAACCGCGGCAGTTGTGGCGTCTTTAACCCTCGCCCTACGGGAGGGGGGGGGGGGGGTCGTTTTAGGACCCCCCGTAGGGCGAGGGTTAAACCACAAACCATCGTCCATCGCCACGCAGCCGTCCAATTTAGAAGCGAATCCAATTCGCTAGGTCATCGAACTTCCTACTGACTGGTGCACTAGATGTATTGCTGACCTTTTCCCGTTAATTAGTCGGGATAAGTCACGAGGGAGGGGCAATGCTTAGTATCCCCTCCTGTGATCAAGACATATTCGGTTTCGATAATCTTAGCCCGTTCATGAGTCATTGATGAAGAGTTGCGCCGGTTGGAAATGAAGGGTGGGGATTGGTGTTCACTCTTTCGAGATTCACCAGTGACATACTTGTTACTTTCTTCTTGTGCTGGAGTTTGCTGAGACTGACAAATGCTCCAAGGCAGCAGCTTTGCCACTGGTATAACGCGTTGGCGAGCTTCAGTGTCATACATCGTAACGCTGGGATTCAAGAGCGTTTTCGTCTCGATATCGCATACTCGTCTCCGTAGTGTTTCGTCACCCAATACGTCGCTGTTTCTAGTATCAGCTTGTTAATAACGCCTCCCCGTCTGTGTCGCCAGCGTGATCTGGACTTCCACATCAGTATGGAGTTCAACGGAGAATTGAGCACGGTGAAGGACAGCCGGAGCTACAAGATGCGCTAAGGCGATAGGTGAGTCATTTCACAGCCTATTTATTATTTTATTTTACTGTACCAACTGTTGTGTTTCATGGCAGCAATGGGGTGTCATTGTGTATAGACAATTACCTAGGATGATTTGTGATTCTTCTTCCCTCCAAAATATCGATACGGTCCTCAAAACGAGCTGTCTAAATTCGGGAATGCTCCACCATACGTACGAGTCGTCGATAACCGGTTATTAGACTGCATCTGAGTAACTAGCCAATGGCGTGATTGAGATGGCGTCGGCCCGGCTGACGGCGGACCGTGTCCCGTTACAGATGACGCTGCGTTGCCGGGCGCCACCGTCCGCCGCCCTTCCCGAGTCTGCCGCCATGTTCGGCGACTCGCCGGCCGGACCCAGCAGCAGCCAGAGGCGAGGGCACGGCAAAAACGTGCGCCACAGGTGTCTGGGGTTAATGCTTCTGGCATACACACACGGAGTGTATGTTAACGATAGACCTCGAGAATGAAGGCTTTCGCTAAACTACTTTCTGTCGTTTGTTTGCCAGCGTATGGATTCATTTTCTTCGAGATCCTGTGTCCAGTTTTTGTCGGTGTCCGGCTCTGGCGGCAGCACTTCTCGCTGTCGGCGTGACTGAATTTCCCCCGACTGGCTGCGGACGGGCGCCGCACACTAGTTACGGGTCCCGCCGCGGCGGCCCGGCCTGCTGCGTGACGTAGTCGCCCCGCGCAGCCTCCGCGCCACTCGCGACCACACGCCACTCTCGCCGGCACTCGCGCTCGCGCGCGGTGTCATTGCATACTATGTGCCCGTGTTCTCGTCATCAATAAAGCCATACAGGTGCGCATATGTGTGATGGGAGGGGCAGCGCGAGGTGGTGGGAGCAATCAACAAGCCACAGAGAGAGATCGCGTTTCACTGTATTTCGTCACATCACGGCTGTTAACGCGTTGCGGATCGGTTGACAGAGATCCTGCTCCCCAGCCGCTGGTGGTGGCCGTAATTAAGTCACGTAGCAGATGCAACGAAACGCGGACATGCAGTGATTTTGAGACAGGTGCCAGAAACGACTGCAATCGCTTACAACTCGATATCTTAAGTGCAGTCTGTAACGATATTGATTCAAAATATCAGTGTTTCAGACCGAAGCAAAAAATATATGTTATACATTGAGCACATCTTGGATATGGCCACAGGAGTTGGGTTTGAGATTTATCGATTTCACCTACGTTTACACATACATGTTCTACGGTCCAAACAATCACTTGTTAGATTTGGTACTAGCAGGATCTTGTATACGCCTCTTCGATTTAGACAATAAGACGCGTCATAACCATAGCCCTACGCTGAATTACCTCTGCCACCCCCGGCACGTACCGCTGAGTATGGGCGATTCCGCTAAGGAGTTGCGGTCTACACATGGATGACGGAGTAACAACTAAGGAGAGAGACGGCACTACAACAAGGAAGCTGTACACTGTAGGCTGTAGCTGTAGGCTGTAGGCTGTAGGCTGTAAGCTGTAAGCTGTAAGCTGTAAGCTGTAAGCTGTAAGCTGTAAGCTGTAAGCTGTAAGCTGTAAGCTGTAAGCTGTAAGCTGTAAGCTGTAGGCTGTAGGCTGTAGGCTGTAGGCTGTAGGCTGTAGGCTGTAGGCTGTAGGCTGTAGGCTGTAGGCTGTAAGCTGTAGGCTGTAGGCTGTAGGCTGTAGGCTGTAGGCTGTAACTGTAAGCTGTAGGCTGTAGGCTGTACAGTAAGCTGTAGCTGTAAGCTGTAGCTGTAAGCTGTAGCTGTAGGCTGTACACAAGACCACAGAACTCCGACCGTAAGCGGTGGACCGACACCGAGTGAATACAACACTGCACATGGCCCGACCCGCCCCGGCCCACAACACGACCGCTGGGGCATCGCGTCATGCCCAACAAGCCCACATCTGCCACCACTACATCCCCGCTCGACTGCGTGTTGGACCACTCAATAAATAGAAAAGATAATACAGTTTGCGATTTGAGCACACCGGAGCCAGACCTCCCGGGCTAAGCCATCTTCTGGCGGGGTTTAGGGTTTGGAGTTCGCCCTACCGTAATGGACCGTGTATACATGCCCACCAGGTCAGGGCAGGTAATTGACGGGCTCATGTCGGGGCGAGACAGCTCTCATACCCCTGACACCGACGACAGTCGCGTGCGAGGCGACGCCTTGTCTCGGCCAGAACGGTGTTCAGCAATTTGTCCCCATGCTCCTCGCATCGGCCCAGGCTAGCCAGGCACTGCACCCAGGTCTGAGTTAAAATATGGCCAGTTACTAACTGCTAGTGAAGCGTTTGGTACGATTAAATAATTAATGAGAAGTAATATCAGCATAAATATAATCACGGTGTCGCGGATAACAATGAGTTGACATTGAAAATATAAATGTACCGGTGTTTATTAAAAAAATCCTTATGAATAGATTCTCCCCAATTCCCAGTTGGTTTCAGTTGTTCGAAAACCATGCTTTGGAAATCCCTGACCATTACTTTGTGCCCGTAACACAATTCCATCCGATCTAGTCACTATTTGAAAAACGACGTTCATCCGCACGATCCTAATACCATCACTTTCGCGGGCGTCCGGGACCTCTTTTATCTAAGGACGCCCTCATGCCCGACGAACCAAACTAGCGCCGGCCTCAAGCTGGCTACCACCTACAAAACAGGTTCCATAATCAACAACGACAAAACCTAAACACCACTGGGTCCACCCGTGGCGACTGCCATCCGACACTTGGCGCGGAAGACCGGGGGCCGCTCCAGCCTAAGGAACGCGTGCCCGACCACTGTCCTATAGCTACCTCTTGGCCAGGACCCGGCCCTCCTCGAGACGTCCACGACTCGCCCGCCGCGCCTCGGCATGGGGTCAGTCCGCCGAGAACTTTCAACAGCGTCCAGCGCCGCGCGGGGAAGACGGGGTCGCGAACGGGTCCGCACCTCACAAGGGAACGGGTCGCTACCCGCCACCAGCGGCTGAAGCTCCCGTGCCGCCGACTGCAGCGCCGCCACGCGGAGAAAGTCGGAAACACTCGCCAGCTGCCGAGGAGGCCGCCAACGCCCGGCCGGCCACACTTAGCTCTCCGGGTTCATGAAGAGAGCGCTGACGGCGAATATCAGGAACACTACGCCGCCAACCAGCGTCACTGGAACAGAGGAGACCAACGTTAACGTCAATAGAACAAGTGAATACTGTCGGGGTCAGTGGAACGCAGCCTGTCTCGCACAAGAACACAGAGGAGTATTGATGCCAAGACTGCCAACACAAATCGACTGCATATAAATTATCGTCTGAATCATTCAAAAGCAACGTGATGAGTCAGTTGCGACACCAGTGTTGTGTCGTGCACGCATCAGAGGTCTAATGTGAAGTGATCTCCGACCGCATCTGCCCCCGCCGCTGCCCCAACACACGGCCACTGGCCCGTGACTGACCTGTGCGTGCCGAGATGCGCTGTGAGATGAGACGGCCGCCGATCACGGCCAGGCCAGTGCAGAGCGCGTGGCCCAGGAAGCCGCCCAGCGTCACGCCCCACGCATCCTGCAGCGCAGGGAAACGGGAGTCATCCGCTGAGCGCCACACAACACGTAGATAGACTCCCGGCCACGCCAAGTTCTGGATGGCACCAGGTTGCTTAGATGTTCGGCTCCTGCTCACCCATACAGTTCAACTTCTACGACTAAGACAACTGGAATCACCAGAAATTGTTGTAGCATTAAATGATGTCAATTCCTTCAGGTCCTTCAGGTCCTACATAACTGAAAGTGCTAAACAAAAACAAAAAACAAACAACGATAGAGTCAAAACGCCACCAATAATCGGCGGCTCGACCTCCACCACCGCTCCTGCGACCGGCGTCCGCACTGTTAGTTACCTCTCTGGCCGCCAGGAGGATGGTGGCGATCTGCGAGCGGTCTCCCCACTCGGCCAGGAACGTCAGCGTGAACGCCTCGAAGAAGACGCGGGAGATGAAGGCGAACACGTTGCCGCGCCGCGCCACGCCGCCCTCCACGTCCATCGTACCCTTGGTACGCTGCGGGCACGGCAGGAAAGGAGGTGTCAGGCACAGGATCAGGTGGCAGGGGAGGGGGCGACATCAGGGCAGGGGCAGGGCTGCACACGGGGGTTGGATAATGCGGCAGATAAACATGGCTGCAACACACGGGGACGAGGTGGGAGGGGCGACAGCCGTACAGGGTTGCACGGTACACAGGAAGGCCCCCTCCCGCAGGATCGCATAACCGGTCAGCAGGCCAGCATCCGGAGGGGGAGCAGGGCGCAGGAACGCATGACGGCCAGCTCAACGGTTTGAAGTGTGCACAGAAATTCCGTACAGTCTTTGCATTGAAAAGGAGAGTGTTCAATTATGCGCAGCACGATGTACACTTTATGGGCCCTTCGTACCAAGTGTCAAAGTAGCATCCCTTCGTTTTTGCGGCTCGTTCCATTGCTGTGTGGCCGTGCAAACTGCAATGTCAACCAGGAAAACCCGAACGCTCTATCACGAAATGACTATATATGGAAGCACCGCATTCCATTCGCTCCAATGTCAACAGGTAGAATGCAATCCTTCCAACCTCGTAGATGGTTGTTGTTGTTGATGGTTGTTGATTCGTGGTGGCTGATTTACGAGTGGCTGGGAAGTGCGCGCGGATCAGTAAAACAAATAGAAGATAATCGGGATTGGGACAATCAAACGACGACGGATGCGTGTCCGTCGCAGAATATCTAGCTTTATTTCGTTCTATTTCGTTCTTGTTATTCCTATAATAAAACAAATATGCGTAAAGACACGCCGCCCTCAGCGGCACAACCATCGGTCGTTCTCATCTTGTCCTCGCCTCCTCAGCCGATTCTCACCCTCATACCCCGTCCTCAGCGGCCTCTCCCTCTCACCTCGTCCTCGCGTCTGCGCAGGTCGCTCTGCACCTCCTCGTACTCCTCCTGCGCCTCGTTCTGGCCCATGTAGTAGCCGTCGTACAGCATCTTGAGGCCGAACACGGCGAACAGCGCGCTCGAGATGAAGTACGTGTAGGCGCGCGGGATGATCTGGACCGAGAAGCCCAATAACACTGAAATAGAACATGACGGTCAGAGACAAGTCAACAGAATTGGAGCCGTACACAGCGGTCAGAGAGAAGCCCATCGGCACTGGAATGGTACACAGCGGTCAGAGAGAAGTCAACAGAATTGGAGCCGTACACAGCGGTCAGAGAGGAGCCCAACGGCACTGGAATGGTACACAGCGGTCAGAGAGGAGCCCAACGGCACTGGAATGGTACACCGCTGTCAGAGAGAAGCCCAACGGCACTGGAATGGTACACAGCGGTCAGAGAGGAGCCCAACGGCACTGGAATGGTACACCGCTGTCAGAGAGAAGCCCAACGGCACTGGAATGGTACACAGCGGTCAGAGAGGAGCCCAACGGCACTGGAATGGTACACAGCGGTCAGAGAGAAGCCCAACGGCACTGGAATGGTACACAGCGGTCAGAGAGGAGCCCAACGGCACTGGAATGGTACACATCGGTCAGAGAGGAGCCCAACGGCACTGGAATGGTACACAGCGGTCAGAGATAAGCCCAACGGCACTGGAATGGTGCACCGCTGTCAGAGAGAAGCCCAACGGCACTGGAATGGTACACAGCGGTCAGAGAGGAGCCCAACGGCACTGGAATGGTACACCGCTGTCAGAGAGAAGCCCAACGGCACTGGAATGGTACACAGCGGTCAGAGAGGAGCCCAACGGCACTGGAATGGTACACCGCTGTCAGAGAGAAGCCCAACGGCACTGGAATGGTACACAGCGGTCAGAGAGAAGCCCAACGGCACTGGAATGGTACACCGCTGTCAGAGAGAAGTCCATCGGCACTGGAATGGTACACAGCAGTCAGAGAAAAATCAACAGTATTGGAGCGGTATACAGCGGTCATAGAAAAGCCCAGCAGCACTGAGACAGTGCATAGCAGTCAGCCGGGAGCCCAAATCATTGTTGAAAAGACTTCTTTGTTGAAAGGCTTCGCAACTAACAATGGTGGCTGTGGCGGCTTTAAGCGAAAGGAGGGCAGACAAATGAGCAGAAGCTCGCTGTGGTCATCAGCCTGTTACGCATCGCGTTCAATGTTACGTACCGAACCGCGCCTCAGTACAATGGGGACACTAAGGGGGGGGGGGTCAGTCACGTTAAACGAAATTTTCGGTGCACAACATTTTCGCTGATGAGTTATTTACAAGCCAGTTGTATGTTAAATTTCAGTTGGATACATCTGCATCAAATTAATCTGTATATTATCTGGACAACCTTGCGGTTCTATTATGAATGTCATCAGATGGTAGAGCGCCAAAAACTGAACCAGTTCGTTGCGCCATCTCTGATGCAATCAGCTTTACAGGAAAAGTATCCACCCGATAGCTCCACTGGCACAGAACAGGATTCTCGCGTGACGTACCGCGAGGTGCGCTGTGCAAGGCTCTGCTAATACCGGCGGTGGCCCAGATAAAAGGTAACCCACATTTTCCTCAATACCTAATGAAAAATGTATTCACTGCAGTCACGACTGAGTCATCATTCGAC